>JAFBMS010000033.1:1662084-1724584 GCA_019788955.1 Albula glossodonta | reverse complement strand
TCGTTCATCAAGTAACCTTGGATACACTGGTGAAGCCAATAGGGGGCATTCTCAAAACTGTGATATTATATATAATACTTCAGATGTAACATTACAAAGTAACCCAAAAGGGAGAGGAAGGGAGATGAACATGATTTTGATTTAGATATTAAACACACATAACCCTCCTTTTAAAACACATAGATAACAAATAATATCAAAATAAGATGTTCAGCCATATTTTATGACTTCATCAAATCAAATTTTAGGCAAATCAGCTTGCACAGTGACTCGAGTGACCTGGTTCAGATCCCATCTGTTGTAAGAGTGATATCAGAATGATTTTGAGGTCTGGGGATATGACATCCTGGTCATAACGAGAGCAGTGTAGGATTCATTTAAACAGACATGGGCACACCTTTCTCAGCAGTGGGCCTGGTTTTTCTCATATGTAGGCGCTCTGATGTAAAGCAAGAGTTATGCTCGGTTCCAAGCCCAGTCATCTTGTGACGGAGCGCCAGCTCTTTCTTTACATTTATACTTTACAAATTCACACTTGGAAGCTGCTTTTTATTCCCAATGACTTACAGCATACTGAAGGGTAAACACCAGTGCATACAAAAAAATAAAAGCAATGCTGTCACAAACATGAGCATTAGTTCCACTCAGTTAAAATATCATCCATCTCTTTATTTGTAAAAGTCACCACATCCTGCTCAATGCCAGTTTTGACTCTAGAATCTGTAATAGTGAATCAGTAGAGATTTGAGAAGTTCTCTCACCCAGGTTCCCTGCAACCTGATAGGTGCCATCACTTTCTTTCCTGGGGTAGAACATCATTTCAGGCACCCACAATCGAGACTTGTGATTTGTCAGAGCCGGAAAGTGGCCGTTAATTAGAGAAAGCAATAGCTAGACAGACTTATATCACGAGGGAGTGAGAAACTACAAAGGTGGGGCCTCAGGACTGCTGCTAACCCAAGGCTGAAGTCCTACCTCTTGGGTTGTTGAGCAGGGCCTCCGATGCCTTCCCTCCATCTCCGCAGTGGTCCTGGTCAAAAGGCAGGCACTGCTCTCCGGTCCCCGCCACCACCTCCACATTCTTGGCCAGGTCCTTGGGCTCTGTGAGAGTCCGTAGGCGGTACACCTTCCGGCTGCTCGTATCTGAGAGGTACAGGGCCTCGTTCACTGGGTCCATCGCCAGGTAGTACTTATGAGCCGGGCTGGTGCTAAAGAGAGGGGGGTTGGGGGGAATTTGTCACTATCCCCCATCAGGATGAACAAACACAGCCCCTCCCCCTCCCACCCCTTCTCCATTTACCTGTCAGTGTCCATCAAGTGGAGGTTTCAAGCAGCAAAATGAGGTAAAATAAACTACAGAACCTACTAGTGTATCATAAATTACAATGCATTTCTACTCAACATTATGTTGTTTGACAAATAACAGATGCATGTTACTCATTAACTGTGATAGAAGCACTTTGGGTTGTGCTGAGCTGAAATTGCCCACATGTACCGCCCTTCTCAAATGCTATACTCATATGCCAACATTTTCACTGACCTGGCATTTTCCTCTATCAGTAGTTTTCAGTTTCTCTGAAATGTAGGCACAGAGATTGTTTCTTTTTGACATTTAAAATTCCATTTTGTGTTTTTTTTTTGTTTTGTTTTGCTGTTAAGAATGTAGGATGGATAGCAGTTTTTTTGCCGTTGTCCTTTACCAGTAATTCAGTAACATGCACATTTCTGGAGCATCATGAGTATTTTGCATTCACAAGTTTTCAGGGAGTGATTCCCGAGCAGTGGGCATATGAGCAGGTGATGCTGTTAGATGCTGCACTTTAGTTTTAGTTATCTGCTTAGCAAAGACTGTAGAGTGATTCTGATTTCTGATAGATATGCTTCCTTCAGATGTATTCATTTTTCATTCTCATGAAATTAAAAGTGGAGGAGGAACCATAAAACTATTTTCTAACTTGAAAATTTAATTTCCAGTGCATTGAAACTGTGCAGAATAAAGTACAGATGTATAGATGTCTTTTGAATGTCCTGAAGGATATATATCCCCTGGGACGTTTGCTGAACTTAAGTGATTTGATAGAGAGGGAGAAAGTCATTTCTCGGTCTAGCACATATCTATTTACTGCTGGCGCTTTCTTTATGGTGAGAAACCAGACAAAAGCAATGCAAAACAAATTAACTGTGCATTCCTCGCACTTTATTTTTTATATTTTAATATGTACTTTACTCTATTCTCTTGCACCATCATCATGCCTTTTAATATAAGTACCTTTTCATGCTCCATGTTAATGGCCTCTTGCAGCATACAGCAAATGGAGGCTGCTCAGGTAAAAAATGTAATAATGAAATCAAAAAAGAGTTTCCGGCTGCCTTTGCAAGTGCCTGTTAAAAAATTCTGGTAAAAAATAATAGAAAAACATTGGTGGCCTGCTGATTTATTTAATAATTATTATTATTATGAATAAGACTACTCTTGGAAAATCTGTCACACATTAACAAGTTTATTTTTTTCCATAATTCAGATTTAATTAGAAATCAGAAAATGTCAGAAGAAATGCTTTCCTGCTGTGTGAAATTTAGTGCAAAAAGAAGAGTCTCCCAAAAGATCATTGGTAGGAAGAAAAAAACCCATTTCCCATCCAGCATTTATCGTTAGGAATTGTTTTAAAGCTGCATAATGGTACATTTTGCTCAGCATAAAGTAGAGCGAAAAGCTTTTGAGAGCCCCGCAATGATGAATTATTAGTTTGTTTTACTCAGTTGGAATACATTAACAGCTCCAAACGGGACTGAACATCTGTAGAGAGGGAAGAGAAATGGGGCCGAGAAAACGATTTCAAAGGAAAAGACCCAGATTCTGCACAGCCCCTATCAAAGCGAGCAGATACTGCCCCACGGTCCTCCCTGACACGTACACGTGCTTGTCCCCAAATGGACTGAAACCACACACATGCCCTGGTGCCAGTTCTGTCCCATGTAACTGTCCAGTTCAACATTTCCATTACATATGTGGCATTTCATATGTCTGTGTTTCCCCAGGACTCCAGTGACAGCAGCCCTTCTGCTCTTTCAAACTGACGCAAAAGGAGAATGTCTGCAGCAGAAGCAGCATCACACCTGTCTTTGTGTCCAAATAAAAAATGGATGCAATTCGAGCACATTCTCTACCTCCACCTCCTCTGATATCTTAAGATCTCTTGGAGATGAAAGCACACATATAAAAAATGGACTGAAAATAGGCTGGGGAAAAATAACAAAAGATGCTAGAATGGCAAAAAAAAAAACTCATATTCCAAACAAGAAAGCTCTGTGTGGTTCATAAATATGGGCTGGTGGTGGGGCTCAGGGGTTAGGTTTGTAGGCTTGCTACCAGCATTTTCAAATACAGTGTAAAACATTGTGTTCCAATCTGTGTTCCAAGTCTCAGCTACTCCATTGTAGTGGTAGAGGATGGATAACATGGAAAATGAAAGCACCCTTTGACTTTAACATTGCTGTCACAGCACACACGCACACACACACACACACGCACACACACACACACACACACACTCTGGAACTGAACAGGATGTGTTAGAGCCTGAGCTAGTCTCTCAGTAGCCCTGTGGCAGAGACTCACTCATCACCACCGCTACTCTCCCCCTCTAAAAACACACGAGAGCAGCTACTTATCCATGACAAGAGACTGGCCCTTAAGATCCCTGGTGTTTCTTTGGAAAGATGACACTGCCCTTAATACTCAGAACTTTCAAATCTGGGTCTCAACCAACTCCCCCCACCCACCCCCACAAAAACACACTCATAAGGCGATGACAGTACCCATTTGCACTTCCATTGGCAACCTTCAATGGAAACAGGAAGCTAATCACAATGGACAGCCAGGTTTCTTCCTATAAAATTAAGACAGTTCAATTTTATATTAATTTAAACATACCTGTGTCTTATGTCACGGTTTCTGGTTGAGGTCCAGTTTGTGTAGAGAGGCAGGCGTATGCAGAGTGAGGTAATGGAAATGAAAGGACACAATTAGTTTCACAATCATGTCATCATCATCCCAATTTATCTTATCAGATTAAGACATGTATGTTTGTGATGATGCATATGGCCAGAAAGTTAGTTGATTACATCTTTAAAGCTAAAAAAACAAAAGAGAATAAAGGAAAGTTTCCCTGCAACTTCTTGTTACTTATTTATATCCCATGTGCTGCTGTAATCTTTGCAAAAGTTTTTTTTTTTCTTTTTTTTAATCTGGAGTTCTAGAGTTAAGGAGTGGGTGTTGTGGTGTTCTCTCTGAGGAAATGTGTCTGATAGCGTCCCTAAAGGAGGAGGAGGAGGAGGGGAGGCGTCGCATCAGTCAGAGGGAAGCCAGAGATGGGCTCATGAGGAGGATGTGAGAGGCACTCGGAGACGGTGCTCCAGGGCTCCAGGGCTCCAGGTAACAGGCCTCCCACGCAGCCCAGAGGTAAACTTTGCAAGAGACTCTAACCAGGGGGCCTGTCACGTACTGTAATTAGTGGATAATAGCGCTGCTCCACAGAGAATGTATGCTACAAACTAAGCCAGCTCTTATCATCTTAACATCCATTTTCTTCCCATTTCTACCTTTAAAACTCAACACAGTCAAACAAGGGGGACATGTAAATAAATAAATAAACATTAAAAGACTTTAAAGAAATCATTCAAATTGATGTAAAACCCCAGTTTACATCTCCTCTCTTAAATGAAGCTGTCAGTGCGTTTTAGTAAATTGCAAAGGGTAAAAATGTAGGTTATTTTGTGTTACAGAAGCCATGGATTTAGCTTAAAAAGAACTATATACTCAACACTGTATTCTACAGAATGCATCGACACACAACATGATTATTTATTTCTGCCTTCAAACATTACTTATTTTTATTATGGATTTCTCAGTTTATTAATGATGTGAAAAATAATGTGTAGGGCAATGGTGTAAACTCAGTAAAAGGAAATGGCTGGTGGAATTGTGTCTCTGCACACTGTCTATGCTAAGGTTGCTATTTCAGTACAGTGGAGTAAGCTATCAGAACTGACAGCACTGCTCTTTTGACATGTTTACTTAATCAGAACTGCTAGCTGTATCCATCAGCTACCCTGTGTGCGGGCTAGCCTGCACAACTGGGAGAAACAAGAACATGATGGCCAGGAAACAAGTTTCAGTGAGACAGTCCAAGCAGGTTAAGGAGCTTTGCTGGTAAAAAAGGGACATGATAAAACCTCACATTTTATCTAGGTGTACCAGATTGTATCATACAAAGTATCGTAAACTAAAGTGTTATAATCAGGAAATATAGCTCTGAGCTGCTGTGCCAAGTAACCCAGCATGGGAGCAGTAAAAATTCTGTTTTATCACAACATGTAGTGAGTGTGTAAGATGACTCAAAAACTGTGGGGTATTCATTTTGTGTAACAATGTTTAATTTCTAACCCTTCTTTACCAAAAACCAATGGATATCATTTTTTTCCATGCAGATGTAATTACAGTAAAAGCCGAAGAGAATGCCAAAGTATAATGTGTAAGTAGGAGTGTACTTTAAGGAACAATTCAAACAGAAATAGTACAAGCCTGTAATTATGTGCATGACAGTAAAGGAGTGCCACTTAGAGCTGGCCCTCAAGATCTGCAATCAAGGTGATTTTTCTAAGTTTTGGAACCAAAAAGAGAGGCAAAATTTGTTCTGTCAAGTGATTATGACCAATGAGGGGGTCAGCTGAGTGCTTGACAGGAGAGGAGGCCTGCAGGCAGTGTGGCCCCCCCAGGACAGTGACTGATTAGCATTTAGCGTGTGCCGTAATTGTCTGTCTGTTGTGTATGCTTTAGAGCAGCGGCTGTAGGGCTCCACCTAAGCTCCAGGATGCTAATGGTGTAGCCGTTGGGGAGGACGCGCCGCACAAAGTTGAAGTCCCCGACGTAGACACTGCCGTCCGACCCGCATGCCACGGCCACAGGGGCGAACAGCTTGCTGTCCAGGGCGGGGCCATTGCAGTTGGGGCAGGGGATGTTGCGGTAGTAGCCATTTCCCATCACCGTGGTGATGACAGGGGGCTGCTGGGATATAAAGATGTTCTCCCCGTTGCCTTTGTGCAGGATCCCTGTTGGTGTGAGAGTAGCGGGAGGGGGAAGGCTAATTAAGACTTTGCTTCACTTGAGTGACAGCAGGAGGGCTGCTTAATCATTTCTCTGTCCTCAATCAATGCTCCATTGTGCTGTTGTTTTTTTCAGCTCTTTTTAATTGTGGACAGAATGTCATGTCATTGTTTTTCTTCTGTTGTTAATAATGAAAAACAACAAAAAAAAAAAGCCCATCATGTTCTGTAATCCGCCGTGAGTCATGGGCAGCTGGTAATACCAGACAAAAGTAATTTAATGACAATACCATCTTTCACTAAATGACAACATTACAGCTGCTCTTTCACACCCACAGCCATTCCTGACCGTAACGCTCCTGTTCAGAGATTAACCGTGCGTTCATCAGCAAGCAGCTTTACGAGGCACGCAGGAAGGATGGAGCCAGCACTGAGATCTCCTGTGGTTCTCTCTCTCATTGCTTAAGCGCTTGTTCCACAGTATGTGGAGATTCTGGGGGTCAAAATGAAAGCGCCTGCCACTTACCACTTTGCAGGTTCAGGGTGTGGTGCTTGTCCAGGGACCACCCGCCCAGGTTTGATCCAGTCAGCTCGAAACCCTGCAGCAGCGCGGTTCTCTTCTCCCACACAATGAAGTCAGGGCATGACTCGTACTCATAGCCCACCGATACTGAAAGACAGATACCAAGCACAGCATTTCCAATAGAGCCCTCCATAAACAGACATTCCTGCACCCTACAGGGGGTCCCTGCACTATTCCCTGTCCCTTTGCCAGCCTAGCTCTGCTCTGGAATTTCAGACTAACTGAAACAAAAATACATATGAATATGAACATATTATTCTTCTTTTGCTGGATTCATGCTGATAAACTTTAAGGGTGTGAGAAGAGGGGGCATCTCCCATTCAGTCACATCCATTGAAGGGGCAGCATACGTTGGCAGGAAGTACAGATCTTTAAAAAGGTGATTGATAGTTCAAATCTCAGATTATTGTACCCCAGAGCAGAGCACTTATACTGTGTTATTTTAGGAGATGCAGCATTTACCTGAATAAATGGAAAACCTAGATAAAGCTGCTTGCCAAGTAAAAATAAATCCATCCCCAGAATTATCATACATCAATTATTATTGTCATAGAAATATACATCATAAAGCTGACGCACTTATGCGTAACTGCTGTGCTATCTGTTTTGAGATCAGCATCCTGAACTTGTCCTAAGTTAACTCTCTTAGTTATAAACCTTCCTACAATGGGCCCTTCTGCACCCAAAAGCCTGTATAACACACAGGATCCTGCCATAGCCCTGTGTAGAAGAGTTGCAGAAATACTGCAGTGGGCCTTGGAAATGACAGGGAAATGAAAAATGGTGGGGTCAGCCCTCATATCGGGTGAAATTTAAAACCTGGAGAGTTTTGGGCGCATTTCACTGCGTGGCAGGAATAAGAAGTAAACACAGATGGGTTGTGTATGTGTGTGTGTGCATGTGTGTGCTTTTGGGTCAGATAGAGAGACAAATTGAGTTAATGTGTCTAAGTACTTGTTTGTGTGTGTCTCTATGTTATGTTGTATCAGTTGTGAGTGTGACTCCTGCATATGAGTATGCCTGTGCATTTATGTGCGACTGAATTTTAATGCATACCCATTTTTGCACATGTGTGAATGCAGAAGCATGTGACCGTGTGTGTGTGTGTGTGTGTGCATGCATGTGTGTATGTCTGTGTGTGCGTATTTGTGTTTGTGTGTGTGTGTATGTGGGTGTGAATGCGTGTGTATGTGTGTGTGTGTTTGTGTGTATGGTGTATGCGTGTGTGTGTGTTTGTTTGTGTGTATGGTGTATGTGTGTGTGTGTGGGTGTGAATGTGTGTGTATGTGTGTGTGTTTGTGTGTATGGTGTATGCATGTGTGTGTGAATGCGTGTGTATGTGTGTGTGTTTGTGTTTATGGTGTATGCGTGTGTATGCGTGTGTGTGTGTGTGTGTGTGTATGGTGTATGCCTGTGTGTGTTTGTGTGTATGCGCGTGTGTGTGTGTATGGTGTATGCTTGTGTGTGTGTTTGTGTGTATGTGCGCGTGTGTGTGTGTGTGTGTGTGTATGGTGTATGTGTGTGTGTGTGTGTATGCGCGCGTGTGTGTATGTATGTGTGTGTGTGTGTGTATATGGTGTATGTGTGTGTGTGTGCATGCGCGCGCGTGTGTCTGTGTGTGTGTATGGTGTATGTGTGTGTGTGTGTGTGTGTGTATGCGCGCGTGTGTGTGTGTATGGTGTATGTGTGTGTGTGTGTGTGTATGGTGTATGTGTGTGTGTGTGTGTATGCGTGCGTGTGTGTGTGTATGGTGTATGTGTGTGTGTGTGTGTGTGTGTGTGTGTATGCGCGCGTGTGTGTGTGTATGGTGTATGTGTGTGTGTGTGTGTGTGTGTGCGCGCGTGTGTGTGTATGGTGTATGTGTGTGTGTGTGTGTGTGTGTGCGCGCGTGTGTGCGTGTGTGTGTGTGTGTATGGTGTATGTGTGTGTGTGTGTGTGTGTGTGTGTGTATGGTGTATGTGTGTGTTTGTGTGTATGCGCGCGTGTGTGCGTGTGTGTGTGTGTGTATGGTGTATGTGTATGTGTGTGTTCTATCAGGATCTACTGCCCAGGAGTCCTGTCCATGCATCACTGATATCATCATGAGCTGAGCTGGCGCTGGTCTCCCGCGGTTACGGGATTACATATGCTATCAGAACATACTGGGCTGGACCGCAGGGCCCTGCAGCTGTCACCATGATGGATCAGGCTTTTAGTTTCAATTCAGCCTTCCAAACTGGAGATGGATAACAGCCACGGCTTCACAGGGAACATATTATTAATTAAAACAGAGCTTATCATAACTGTTGATACACAAACAGCTGATGGAAAAAAAATATAATTTACGTTGTAACATTCATGTAAAGCAATTCCTATAATTTAACAATGTGCAGTAGAGTTAAAATGTATACTGTCAATAACAATCACAAGACCTCTCTGTTCATAACTGGTGATTTACAATGGTACACCTATTTTTTTGCTCTAGGGTGCCAGAAAGACTAGGATTAAATTATGCATAGTGTAGCGGTGTGGACCACACACAAACGAAAGGGAATTCGAGATACTCTCTGCAGTCCTGTGTAAGGAACAAATGATCAGGGCCTGGGCTTCATAAAACATAAGAGAGAAATGAAATATTGCTCTTGCTCTGGGTTCTGAGGGCTCACACTGCACCGTGGTCCTCCAGCAGAACAAACAGCTACCAGGCCTTCGCTTTTTATGAGGCGCTTGGAACTCTGACAGAGGTCAAACCTCATGTATATATTAGGGACGATCCATGACTTGAACCCATGGGGAGGTTGAGCTTTTAGGGTGGGGGTTTAGAGAAGGGGTGGGTGAGTGATAAGAGGGTGGAGGTAATACCTTTCAATGGCTGTCTAACAGTGCAGCTCTTCAGGTATTTACTGAAAGTAGATCCTTACTCTGGGCAACGGGTAGCTAGCTGTCTGTCTTATCTCTCAGTCTCTGTCTTCGCTGAACTGTACGCTCTCCTCAGCTCATTAAAATGGTTGCTGAGGAAAGGGGTTACAGTCCTTAACTGCCATACATTGGAAAAAAGAATATATACATATGAAAGAGACTGTTAGAATATGCTGACTGGCCAAGAGCTGTTCCAGCTATGACAGGAATCACTACGGCAACATGGCTTGGTACAAGTAATAGTCGATGCTTCTGTAACAGTGACAGCAAAGTAAAAATATGAATAAATGTTATGATTTTTTTTTTTTTTTAAATGTTTTTAACCCTTTTTATCCAATTTTGAAAAGTGCACACCCCTCTCTAACCCACATGCTGTCAGCCGTTTCTTTCCTTACTGCAGTCCACAGCTTGAACTCTCACCGAGGAATCAGAGGAAAACATCTCATGACCACTAGGGGTCACTGGTTAGTGATGAGATGAAGGCCCTCCCTCCTTGGGTGATGCTACCGCCAGTTATGCATGCTAACAGTGGGCAACCCTGTTACATGGGTGACCCAGCACCCCTTGACATAATTTAAAATAAAGCTTTAGAAACATTGTTTGATGTTGGTTGTGTAAGAATGAATATTAACGGGTCTTATGTTCATTTAATTATGTGATAAAGGGATAGAAGCATTACACCAACATTTGTACAACCAACATTCACACTTGTGCCCAGCAAGTTGAACGGTTACCCAGATCACATGATCCTATCTGTCTGACAAGTGGAAAGAGTCCAACTTTAAGAAAATTTCCCTTGTGCTTGTAAGCATAACATATTGTAAGATATATGTACAATAATAATATTGTAAGAACCGACAACAGCAGATCTATCTAGTAGCAAGCTAGCTAACCGCCAGAGATGGTCTCTATTATTAATAAAAACCTGTGACCAAAAACCTGTTTCATAAAAGCTATTGTCTGTCAAACTGAAATCAATTTCTATAACAAGTTCTCCCACTTTATGCACTCAGTGACAGAGCTAAGCAAAATCAAAGCACATTGATAATGTAGGTGCATGTCTCATCATTAACACGGCAAGGAGACACAGGCTGTAAATACTAAAAAAAACGTACTATTTACTTAGTACTGAACAGGCACTTAATAGGTTACATCAAATCCTACACCAATGAGGTGCCAGGAGATAAGGGTGTCAGTATGAAGCCCTGCAGAGTCATTTTCAGTCTGAAGCCATTTCACAGACGTGCAAATAACCCCATCTACACCGAGACTCAGGCTCTCTAGTTAGAGAAGTGCTGAATTTCCTGTTATTGCCTGCAGAGACATGCGGGAGAAAATGTGTCACCTTCCCGTGGAAGATATTCTAGCGCAGGGGTTTGGGATGGGTGGGTAGTGGAGGGCACGAGAGAGTGACGTACTGATGGATTCGGTCAACCCTATGACCTTCTGGCCGTAGATGTCGGTCTTGTTCCAGGCCAGGACGTAGACCAGCCCGGGGGCGGCAGGGAACCACTTCTGGAAGAGGCGGCCCTCCACGGTGGCGGCCACGTGGACTTTGGCCAGGCCGACAGGGATGATGGAGGGGGTCAGGATGATCCTCAGGAGGGACTTGTAGCCCGGCGTTCGGGTGCTGAGGTAGCTGAGCTTCAGGAAGCTGCCTGGGATCGGAATGTCCTGCTGCACAGCCTGCAGGGATGCACAGCACAGCAGTGAGCCGAGGCTGGCAGCCTCCATCCCCACACCTGCTCCATCATTAAACATCCATTCACAAGGAAAACAAACACGGTGCTTTGAGGTGCTTTTTGTAAAACAAGAGCCATAACTGTTAAAATGTTCACAGGTGTTGGGAGAGGATCCAAAACGTATTGGAAACAATAAAAAAACTCGGGATGTACTATATAGCAGGTAATATATTCACAGGGATTCACAGTTTATGGTGTCTGTGGGTTTGTTAGTTTTTTTTTTTTTCTTCTTTTTTGAATATGAATAATGGTTATGAAAATATTTGCTGTTGCAGGTGCTTGTAGAGAATACATCAACATTCTGGGGAAAAAAAATAGTCAAGACATACTAAATAGCCGGGTCTACTTCACAGCACAACCGGCTGTAAAGAAAGGAAACACCATCCTTATAACTTATCCAACTAGGTACTGGCAACAAGAAATAAAACAATTATCACATTGTTCAGAAGGACTTCTAAATAAAACCGTCTGTGGGGAAGGGACCAGCGGTGCAAGCGGCCAGTCACAGTGCCTGCTGTGACCAGCGCAGCCAATCCCTTCCTCTGGACGCTTGCCCATCGTGTGCCTGGCCAAATCTCAGAGGAGATTTTCCACCGCGGCGGCCGAGTCTTAATTAGAGCGAGGCCTTAGATCATTCACACGCAGCCCTCTGCGACTTCACGGGAGACAGTAATCATATTATTTATTTATTTGGAAGACACTCTTATCCAGAGCGACTTACAAGCCCACTGTGGTAATATACATTAAAGTCTAATTGCAGGAGCTATGAGAACAAGAACAAGAAAGAAGAGACATAGAGGGAAGTGGCATGGTGATTTAGCACCAAGCTCAAAACCAGAGCATATAAGCAGACAACAGTTATGCACAATTATATTTGTGAATGCAAATGTAATTCTTCATAAGGAACATTACAATTGCAATATAGTGGTATAAAAACAGACATGAAAATGCTGCTAAGAGCATAATTCCTATACCATAGTGATATTCACATGCAGCCCGATTATAATCTATAAAAGCAAAATGACCTCATATCATAGCATTCACATTAGACCAATGCAAATGTACTCATTTCATCTGTACTCATTCATTCCATCAATAATCCTGGGTTATGTTGCTCCATGTCAGATTTCACAACTAATAACAGTTTTTAACAGGATACCATAATATATCTGCCTATGCATTTTCATTAAAAAAGGCCATTCAAATGAAAATCTGAGATCTGGTTGAAGGAATGAAATGTAAGAATCTCAGACTGGTTCTCTCATCTCCTATTTATCTTAAAGAGGATGGAAAATAGTTATGCATTACTATTATTTTCACAAAACTGTATGTATACATATATATTCATGTGTATGTGCGCGTGTTTGTGTGTACACCCTAATACAGTATGTATGCATGACGGTTTATGAATGCTATACAATATTTATATTTCATGTCACTGGAACCTTGTCCATATTCCCTGCTCCTGTTTTGTAATGTAAAATACATTCATAGGGAAACACTGTGGTTTATGCTGTCTATGGCATTGGTTTTTTTCTTTCTTTGAATAATGGTTATGAAAATGTTTTCTGTTGCATGTGCTTGGATAGAATTCATAAATATTTGAGGGGAAAAATTACTCAGGACATACTAAATAAATGGTTGTACTTCACAGAACACCTTTGAGAGAAAACTGATGCAACCAGGCATTGAAAAAGAAGCTCATCAATTATCGCGTTATTCACAAGGACTTCTTAAATGAAAAGGACTGCAGTGTACATCATTAGTATTTGTTGCAAAGCGGAGTTGACACTATGAACACCAGAGAACCTTGAACCTACATCCACAATTCACAGCCAGCAGATGGCACTTTCGTGGGGGATAAAAACTAATGTGGGCAATTAATTAGTGTGAAAGTGAGAGAGGAGTTCACATGTACAGTCTTAACCAAGGGGAAAAAGACCACATTAAAAGATGTCTCCGGGTATCATTAATATAAATAAGATGATGATGAGATAGACCATTTAAATACAGGGGTAGAGAAAATAATAGAACCACCAAACAATATATTATTTTAGATTTTAGTAGGAAAAAAGACAGACTCATCAATTACTACTCCAAGTCACTACTGTATATTGCTATATTTATAGATTTCCCCCACCCTGTGTGCCAGAGGAGACAGACTCTGTTTTCTTGGTATTATAGCAATTGAATGCCTATGGCCTTAATTGGCTCTGGGTGAGAGGCACCACTGTCTCCAGGGCTTGAGTTTGCGCCCCCCCTGTTTTTAGACATGGTTTTTAAGGATGGCTTCATACCTGCAGCTCAGGGACAGCGGGTCCCCTTTCCACACATGCTCCGGCAAACCGGGTGAGGGGGGCGGGCAAGACGACTGGGTACGGGCTAATGAAATTCTTTATGTCACAGACAGGGGGCGTGGCCTCCACTCGGTCCATGGTGACCTTTTCCAGCACCACAAACTGGTTCCATGGCAACCAGACGGTCCGCCTTTCAGAAATGAAGGGGGCACGCTGGAAGACCAAGGTCACAGAGATCCCCCCGGCGGCGACTAGGTCGAAACTGGCAGAATTAAAGAAATTAAAATGTAAGGAAAAATAAAAGATCCATATTTAAAAATATGGAATTTCAACAGAAATATTCAATTTAACCTGTTATATTTGTCTTAAACAGAGGTAAGAGTGCCGTATCTATGCATGAAATCTTGTATCATAATGAAACAGCATTGGTGCGGTGTGAAACCTAGGTCCAGTAGATTAGCTCTTCACTCAGATGACAAAAGGGTAGAAGGTGACAACAGATACCTGCCATCCTGTCGGCTGACTGTGAAGCCATATTCTGGATGCTGCAGGAAACTGATGTTGACCCCCACCAGGGGGGTCCCATCCACTGCTGCAACCTGCCCCCGCACAACAGATGCTCGACTGGGGAAGAGAGTGAAAAAGGGAGGAAAAAAGTGAAATCACGGTACCTGATAATGTGTGCAATTACAGTGTATTGGTTCAGAATGAGGCAGACTACACAGATGTGACTGGTAGAGTTGATGAATAGATTATTCATGTTTATCATACACTAATAAACATATACCAGAGAAAATAAATTGGATGGTGGTTACACATCTTGCAGAAACTGTCAAATGATTTCCAATGTCCATGGATATTATTGATACTACCTTAATATTTTCATATATCATAGCAAGCAAACTTTATAGGCATTGAAGCAGAAAGTTTCAGCCAGGTGTGCCCCTGTCATGGATCTGAATTGTGTCAGTAGTGCTATTGTATGCAATGTAATGTAACCTTCCGTACTCTTCCATGCGGTTCCATGGCCAATAGCACTTGAAAACTGACAGCTATTTGGAACGTTTGAAGCCACTGAGGGATACCTGTTCAATGCTGGAACATCACCTGTGCTGTAACTGCAATCTGGAAACTGTGAGCAAGGCGAATCAGAGAAGAGAACTCATTGTAATGTGTCAACAAATAATAGTAGTGTCCAATTATGATAAAACACTGCCGTCAGTTAGATGCATCCCATGTGGCGCTATCCCAGCATCCTAAGACAAAAGGGATTTGATTGCTATTGAGGAGAAAATTGGTGTTACTTGCTCTTTTTCATCCAAAATTAGAAGTAATTAGTGAATGATTGAGGGATCAAAAGAGATGATAAACTCCAACAAACTCAATCTTTGCCTCCAGCAAGGTGAAACATAACATCACAAAAAAAATTCCCCCCTTTTTGCACTGAAATAACTATTTCCCTTCAGGATAACAGCACATTTCAATACTTGATTTTCAGAATTAGTGGCAGCTGAGGACATGAGAGAGAATTTTGGCATTGAGGGAGCTGTGTGAGGAGGGAAAGTGTTTAAGACCCACAGAGTTACATTGTGAAAGCTCAGTCAGGGCGATGCTTTTGTATCCTTGTGCAAAGTGCTTAACCTGAATTGCTGCTGTAAATATCCAGCCGGGTAAGTGGCTAACACACACAGTAAAATTGTGGCATAACTGACTCTAATGATGTACTACTACAGTGAAATGGCACATTCATCATTCTTACATTTCACTTATAGTCTATAACCATATTGGCAGGTCACAGGCTGGGATCCCAGGGTGAGACCTGGGGTTGAATGTATAAAAGTTTGGCAGTGATTTCAAAGCTGAAGTGGGCTTTGTTTATCATTGGCCACTGATGCTAAGGAGATGTTGGCTAACTAAGCAGGAACAGAACACAAATTCCGCAGAACGCAGAATATTCACAAAACAAGACTCCAGTCTTCACATAACTGCAAATTTTCATTTCAGTACTCAGGTTTACAAGACAATTTTCAATAAATGTTTATATTGGGATTTTATGCCATCTTGACTACTCACACATCTTGTTCCACATCTGAAGTTCTTGTGATATAATTGCACTGTTACATCACCGATCAAACCTTCAAATGTGCCACCTACGGTTGTGGGAGACATTCTTGTGTCATTGATCTTGGAAAATGGCATACCCTTAGACAAAGATAATGTTATACATTATAGATGGATAATGAGTGAATATTTAGATAATGCGCACAGTTCAGGGTAGCCTGGAGGAAGATGTCAGGTATAACAGCCCGTAATATGATGTAGTAGAACTTATATGTTATTTTTTTTTGTACAGTGTTCAATATGAGGCCTGAGTCATTTATGCTGCTATTGACTTTGTTTTGGGCAAAAAGCCATTTCAACTATTCAATTTCTTATTCTGTGAGTGAAGTCTTAGAAGTACAATGCCAATACACAAAATTTAATACAGCCGAGGAGTATTTAAAATCAGATTTTTCCAACTGAAAACTCTCTTGACCCTCTGGGTAATGGAGTATGCCATTTTTTGACTTCCAATCTGTTGATTTCTGGGAAGCCTACCACCATTACCCAACCATTTGAAGACCAGAGCGTTTTAAACGGATTCGAACAGGAGCGCATGCAGAATACCGGATTTCCCTTTTACGCGTGATTTCATGCAGATTCGCAGACAGACGGATGGACCGCCTGGGCTTTGTGGCCCAGCTGCGGCCTGGTTAAAGAGTGAGAGAGAGAGAGGCAGACAGGCACACCTGCTGTCGAAGGGTAGGTCCCCGGGCAGGACGTGGGTGCTGGCCTTCCCCACCAGGAAGCGGACGCGGTCAAAGAAGAGACGCGGGAGCAGCGGGGCGAAGGGCATCTGACTCTGCTGCACCAGGTCCAGCGGGTTGGGGGAGCCCTGGCACAGGGGACCGCTGGAACAGCTGGCCTGCTGGCAGCAGTCTGGGTCCACACAGTCAGTCAACCCGTCTGAAACAAACACACACACACGCACACACACACACATGCATGCTATCATCAATCATCAGTTGGTATGACCGTTCAAGGATGGTTTGCAAGAGCATTAAATACATCATTAAATGAGAATTAAACACATTAAACCCCTGAGCATTAATACATAAAAACTACATTTATAAGGACTTATGCATTCCCAGTCCCCCTGCTTCCTGTTTATCTATCTTGCCTTGCTATTATGGATTATTGTATTTGTATTTTTACGCTACCATACTTGATTTATGTGGGATTCAAGACCAATTTCCCAACTTGTGGTAAACAACAAAACAAAGGTTTTCACAACAAACACAGGTAAGACCTTAGAGTTTCAGGATCTAGTCTTAGCTTTATCACCTGCCTGCTATGACTGTCAGTCTACAGTGGCAGGGTGGGTATAAGTTGACCATGTTCCACCTGGGGTAGCTTAGGTAAGTAGGCCAGGGCTCTTTGGGTTACCGCAATTGAAATGCCTTCCAGTCTCGCACCTTGCATCATGGGTGAGAGATACACCTCCATCAATCATACAACAAGGGGAAGAAATACAACTCCATTTTCATTGGTGCCAACTCTCTCCTGTGGTACAGTGTGGACTGTTAGGTGTAGCACAGGCAGCACTAGCATGAGCTGCGTGCAGCATCAGGAGAACAAGGAAACAAGCCCAGTAGCTGAAAGGTTTGGTGTTTCACTGATAGAGTTACTGGCTGTAATTAATTCACAAAATATAAAAAATCTGCACCGTATATATGAACATAGGAATGTCAGCATGTCTGCTGCAAAACCAGGCAGTTCAGTCCATCCAGGCTTGTCACTGCTGCAGTCTAAAGTGAATCTAGCTCTATGTCAAAGCTTCTACACTACAAGGGTCAAAACACTCCAAATTCTGTCAGAAGCAATAGTGTTTCATGCCCTTACTTGCAAACAGATAAAGCCCTCTGAGCTAAGGAAGACAGCCAAGAATTGATAATGATATGTACAGTATATCTGCAAGGTGACTTACTAGTGTATGACAGAGTTACAGTACATGCATAACTATCATTCTAATAAACATAACATAAATTCTAATCAATAAGTCTTGCATATTTTGTACAAATCAAATACCCCAATATAAAATTTTGGACAAAAACATAAATGGATAACAATGATGATGATAATAATGATGGCTATTACTGTAATAATATTATAACATTTGCAAAAATATTTATTTGAATCTTTCAAAAGCTTAATTTATGTGACATATAAATGCATCGTTCTTTGTCTCTATTTTAAGACAAAAAAGGGTCACATTTGAATTTTTATATGAATGCAATTCTCCCCCAAGTGTATAAACCCCAGAAACCATGCAGGAGCATAACAAGGCTGCGCAGCTCCTTACTTCCAAAGATAACCTCATGCTCCCTTTCCAGCATCTAATTACACATTTTCTCCTCACAATAACAGGCTTCACAATTAATGAGAACTTCAACTTTACAGCCTCTGTGATAGCTTTACCAGGCGGGGCCCGGCTCATTTCTTAAGATTAAAACAGGAAAATTAGGACAAAGGTGACTGCTGAGTACCAACGTTTTGGGTCGTTGCTACCTAGAGGGGGAAAAAAAGCAATTATAAATGACTCAGTGTCAATGTATTTACCTTTTTACTAATTTTACCACTGGGTGCATCTGAGCCTCACCTTTAAACAGAACCTAGATAGATAATAGACCCTGGAAGGACCTCGCGGTCATAAATATATCCCGGTTTGGAAAATGAACCTGCACCGCTGTCTACTTTCAGCAAGGCTAATGAGGAACACAACTTAACAGGTAAAACTGCTGAGAAGAGCTAATAAAGAGATCATGCCAGAAAAGCTCCACTGTCAGGTCCTTGGGCTGCTTTCATAAAGGCACATAGTAACCATACAGTTGGTAGTACTTTATGAAATACTGATATGAAATATTAGAACATTGAAACATAAGAAGATCAGAACTGGTCTTTCAGTCTATCTTGACTCATTATTTGCTAATGTCTAAACAAAATAAATAGATTTATAATATTTCAGAAGTACTTAGTAGTGTGAAATGCACATCCCATATTTGTATTAATGTGGCAATAGTAGAAATTTCGATAATTAAAAACACGTTTCAGTTTTTCAAGGGCTCCTACAGTATAGGCATGACTTTTTTTACCTTTTCATATCACAGTTCCTTAAAACTGACCATTAGATGATTGTTTACCCAATTTCAAGGATTTACTAAATCAACCAGTGGAACGGCTTGTGATTTCAAATCATGAAAAGGAAGGCATCCAGACCCAGGTCCTCCCCTCTACCTTATTTTTCTTGATCAAAGTGTTTTGTGTAGGGTGACCTTACACCCTGGCACAGATCAAACGCACCGCTCAACATGGAAAAAGGAATGCATGTGCGTTCTCATCAAAGCAATGTGCAAATGTGCAGAGAGACTACTTTAAAATAATGCGCATTTGAACAGCCTCCTAATGATGGACAAGAGAATTGAAAAGTCAACAACCTACAGCTGGCTTGAAACTTCATTATCTTATCTCTTTTCATCGCTTTGCTCGAACAAGGTCATTAATTGCCATTTAGTTTTCCTAATTGCAGTCTTAACGAGGCCTCGTTTAAAGCATGAATGGCATGCAGGACGAGATCTCAACTGGATGAGGGTAGAAATATGCTTTGGATTTGAAATTTAGATTTCATGAGGCAGTCATTGGATGTAGTTGAGTGTTTCTTTGTTGTTTTGTGAAAACACCGGGCCAATTTATAGCACCCATTTAACACTGCTCTTTTTCCTTCCATCTGGGCATACTTGTAAAGACGGAATGAATATGCAGTATATTGTATAATGTATATTATTTTGACTTGAATATGACAAGGTCAGCTATTGAGAGTCCTTTATTTTTGTAATAAATAGCTGGCAAAGAGCTGTGAGACCTATAAGATGTGACTGGCTATATGAGGGCTATATAATGTTTGCATAGATGTTAAATAAAAATAATATATGAAAGACATTGATATAATGGCACATGCTGAGCACAAACAGTGCTGTTTTGAATCAGAACAATATTCGGACAGAAGATCTGACATAATTAGATGCAGATTTGATTGCAGTTTGACAGATGAGATGAGGATCATTCCTATTAGTGATTTGCATTTGACGATGTGCTAGTGTAAATAAAGTTTAAAATGCAGTTATAGACACCCAATCAGAAAACATATTGGAGTGTTGGGTGTGGTAGTGACCGTCATCCAATTATAGATTAAAGGCTGCAGTGGGGATGCGGTAATGATAGCCGTCCAATTAAAGAGGAAAGACTGCAGTACTGGGCGTGGCAATAAGAGCAGTCCAATTAGAGAATAAAGGGTACATTTGATTAGCATGGCAAGGAGCATTGATGACAAATCTGATGGTGGAATGGTATGGGAGTCCAACTCTCCATATCAATGATGAGTGAACGAGAAGACATTAATGACAGTTGTGTAAATGTGAGTCTGTTGATCAATAAAGTGAATTGGTAATGATTAAAAAGTTGACATTTTAGTTTCTACTTTACTTTAGTTTCTATAAGTCTACTTTAATCATAAATGAGTAACCTCACTGTACTTGATCTTTTTAATTGTCAAACTTTATATTTACACAGCCAATTCCCCAATAAAACAAAGGCAAAAAAGTGCAATTGTTTTTGTGCCTTTAATGACTGCAGAATTGTATTGCAGTGGCTTTAATTGCATGTAGTTACCCTTTCTGATGAGTTTGTTCAACTTTTCATTTATTTTCATTGTTTGGAGCAAGCTGAGTAAAACATATGGTGCAATGAGAATATCTGCAAGGTGCTGAAATCAACACATTAGTTCTCCTACAAGACCCCTTCGCAGAGATTTTGCATGCATGTACATGCGTGGATTGCTATGGGAAGTTCAGTAACAGAAAATAAGTGACATGAAAATGAAAATATGGTCTTGATTTAGTGTCTGGGAAACAATATTATTCATATTAAACAGTCTGGTTTTATATGGTGAAATAACTCTAACTTTTGTGAACACAACCGTGGTGCATTTATCTTTTATGAGATCCTTTTACAACACATAACTCTCACTGAGAAAAAAAAAATCACTTAACAATTTGATGTTTACCTTGAAAAAGAAAAAAGGATTTATTACTTCTACTTCAACTAAATAAATGCCATAGGAGTGCTATCAATTTGGTTGACAGCTTTGTTCCAAAGAAGAGATGAATGCCTACTATCAGAACAAAATAGATCATATTGGCATCCATATGTATATGTGTAGAAAAAAATATAGACATACAGTAAATGTCAGTGTAATTGTTCTGGATTATAGTGTAATAGATTTAAACAACTCACCTAAAAAGATGACATTGTACAGGCATTCTCCTTTCATATTACTACTTTGATTGTGTCTTTTTAAATCCTAATTTTGTGTCCACTATTTCTACTTCTCAAATGCATTTCCTTAGTTTTCCAATGGGAAGTCAAAAGAAAACCAGTTTATTTATGTGGGTTTGTTTAACGTTTACTATGTCAGAAACCACACATAACCCATGGCTGAGCCACGGAGCCTGTGAATGCTTCCATCCCACACACTCTCCAGAACGACTTTAAACGCTTATTGTAAAGGTTTCCTAATGGACATGGGTACAGTATTAAACCCATACAAAAAGAGCTTAGTGCTGCTTCACAATGCCATGGAACGCTATGTTTCCATTTTGGAAGGAGGCTTCAGGGGGTCAGTGTTGGCACTTCAACACAATTCAGCACCAAGTGAATTGGGATCAAGTGGCATTGTTGACCCCCCTCCCCCCCTCTAACTCCCCCTCCTCCTCCCCCACCACCTCCACCAATCCCCACCAAGCTCTTCAAAACAGAAACAGCCCTCTCTCTGCCGTACGTGAAGCAGCATTAACAAGAAATATACAGAGAAGAGTGACAGAATATGCCTTGAAATGTAGTATGAAGCTTAGTATATTATAGTATATATAAGCTGAATAAGGATGATTGGCCATCAGTAGCTGATTTTATACATGGCAAATATAAAGCAGAGCTTTATTAATATTTATCATATTTTCTTAAACAGGTGTCCTATCAATGTGTGCTGAAAAGCCTTGCCAGTGCATAAGTCAGGCTAGGAGCTACTGTGCTCCTTTAAAATTTCAGTCTTTTATGGCTTTTTGCCAATTCTCTCTTAAAATATATATTTTTAAATCAATCAGTCTGTTGCACACACTGTTTGTAGCTCAGTGGACACGGCTACAGCGCTTGCTGCTGTTAGTGCAGGGGAGCTATGAGGATAAATGCATTCTTCCTCTTGGAACCCGGCCAAGAAAATGACATTTAAAGCAGCTGGTATCTCCTGCCCTAAAGAAGAGGTGACATACAGAGAAGGATATGGGCAGCTTAATGGACCAACAATCAAATATGCTCCAATGGAGAAAAAAATATTCTTTGACAGATATAAATCCAACTTGAAACTAAGCCCATGGCATTAATTGGTGTATGTTGTAATACAATATTTATAATGTAATTGGATAAAATATATATTTTGAATTAGCATTACCTTTACATGTATGTATTTAGTGACCACTCTAATCCAGAGTCCCTTTTCCACCTTTTTATTCTTACATGTAATGCATTTACACAGCTACCTACAAGAGGAAAAACCAAACAATAATATTATGTATATGAGTATGCATTAAATAATAATCCCTCCTGCAATGCTGTGATATAAATTTGTGTCAGTTTCTGGTGGAATATTGGATGATTCCTCGTGTCTTCCCCTGTATTACTGAAGCAAATCAGGCATACTACCTTGCTCAACAGTACAAAAGCAATGCCCTATCCACAAACCAAACCAGCAACCTCTGAATTACCAGCCCCTAACAAATTCCCAAACTATTATTCCACACTGGTGAACATGAACAAATGCAATATATGCAGTACATCATTTTTCAAGTCCAAAGCAGCTCAAACATCAATGAGAACCTTTAAAAAATATATTTAATTCCAGAAAGAATATTATGTTGAACAAAATGGTACATGTATCCTGCAATCCACGATACCACCATGGGCAGAAAATGAAATTGGTGCTTTTTTATATTCAAACTTTCGTTCAGATACAGGCCTGGACAATGAGATTTCCCATTGGTTTCTTACTTACAGGCAGATGAGCTACGGTAATAAAGGTAATGATGCCCACCTCTGCCAGACAGCCATGATATGCAACTCTCAGCGCTACACTTCTGATCTGCCAAAGGGGTTTTGGGATTAGCATGTGCAAGTAGTTTAAATAATCTTCTCTCTACCATGCCTTTTAAACAGAATCCCTTTACACTGCCTCAAAATGTAGCTCCCTTCAATCTATGTAGAATCGGTTTTATTAATAAAATATTTTCCATTAGAGCAACAGACGTTACATTTAATGAAAAAATTGCTCAAATCAAACTCGCCATCGAAAAATGTATTATGAGGGCGTTGATTACCAAGCTGAACTCCACTCTTGCTCATTCTGATTTCACAGCTCTATATGTTTTTCTTTTTTCTTTTCCAACAAAATAAAAAAACCCAATTTGTTGTGCTTCATTTCAGCAGGGCAGACAAACATCAAAGACATTAACCTACATTGCAGAGATGGAAACCTATTCTAAGGCAGAGAAAGAGTGTCATTTATACTGCCCCCACCCTCAGTCCCCCTCTCTCCCCCTCCCACTGTGCTTTGGACTGCATTGGGGACACGGCGCAGTGGCTTGTGGAAATCTGGAGCGCTTGTATTTTTTTGGTGACAGGGAGAATTCCACGAGGGCTGAGAGTGATGAGGGAGGCGAGGGGCACGTTTCCCTGCGGTTCTTCCAAGCCCGACTGTCATCAGCCGGGGAGATTAGAGCACTGATCCCCTGCCGGGTGGGCCAGGGAGGGCGGCTGGGGCGTGGGCGACAGCTGGGGGTGCAAGTGATAAGCGATGGGAGACAAAAGGGACAGGGTGTTGGTGGTTGGTTTCGGTGGCACTTCTTCCTGGGGACCCTACCTCCATCGTTGTCCGTGTTGTCGGCGCACTCCGTCTCCATGACGACGTTGCAGCCCACGCCGCTCCAGCCGGCCTGGCATACGCAGTGCCAGCCGCTCTGCTCCAGGGTGCACCTGCCGTTGCCGTTGCACAGGCCCGGGCAGCCGTCTGTGGCGGGGAAAAAGCACAGCGACACTGATCTTCACACTATCTTCCCCCGTACAGAACTGAGCAATCACTAAATGCCATCACGTCGTTATCAAATCACAATCCAGACCCTGCTTGTAAGGGACAGTTCAGACCAGGCAGGCACTCCATGAGAACAAAACTGGATTTGTGTGGACAACCTCATTGAGCTACATCTTACAATGTCTTTTAGGACTCCTCCTGGCTGCTGCTACCAAAACGCAAAATTCACCAACAGTACAGTACAGTGTGTGTGTGTGCACAGTATACTGCAGATGCACTATACCTACATCTGCAGTTACAGCGCAGTTACAAAGCTATTATGGATAGGAAATTAAATGCTCACAATGAAAAATGAGAGATAATGGATATATGCACACTCAAAGACTCAGATACAGTAAGACTGATGTAGCACTCATTTTTTTGCAATATGAATATGAGTACTCTCTCTTTATTTTGAATGACAATAAGACTATTTGTTTTTACAAATTCATAGACATACATGACACTATTTCTTAAACAACTATAACTATTACTTAATATACATACATAATTACAAGTAGCTCTAGTATTCCACAAGTATTAGGTCAAATAAACTGCCTATTAACTTCCATTTTGCTCTTTAGTCACAAAGAGCTGCTGCTAAAATAGTGTGTAACGCCCCAGAGAGAAGCCTAAGAGGCTCATTTAAAAATACTCACTCTTCTGTCTGACACACAACTCAGACAGAGATGAGCTGTCAAGGTTATTTATGATCTTACTGGATATATTATAAACTGCAGGCAAACTCACTTCTATCAACATTTGGGCTTGTTGTCATGAAAATAGAATTCTTTTCATATTGGTAATTTGGTGAGAATTGCCTCATCTTTAACTCTGGAATCCTGAATTTTTTTTTAAGTCTTGCCAGTTTCCGTCAACATTGAATATGAGAATGCATAAAAGGCCAAATATACATATATTTGTCCTTTTATGGCCTATATATATATAAAAGCATCAAGCCTGAACTTGAACCTTCAAAGGGTCTCTGCCTCTACTGCATGACCTGGCGAGCTTTCCCAAGCATTTACAACTCTCTGTGTTTATCTATAAATATTTCCTGATATTACTGGTGTTCACCCTTAACTAGATTCATCTATGCCATCTTGTTCTGCTGATAGAACTTAACCTGAGAAGTTCTCAGCAGATATAACCATTTTGTTACTAACCTCCATATGAAGGTTATTTATGTAAATAAAGAGGAAAAAAGGCCCTACAGGAACCCATTTTATACAGAACGCTGCTCAGATATGATTCATCCTACAGTCGCTTCTTGTGTTCTGCTGTGCAGCCAATTCTGAATCTACTCTTTAATAACTCCTGTATAATTCCTATTGATTTTATTTTGTCCATGAGTTTTTCATGTAGGTCTTTGTCACATCATTTTTGGAAGTCCAAATGTATAATAGTAGTCTGGCTTGAATAAAAAAAAATTAAAAAATGTAGCTTCCTCAAGAAAGTCTCAGGGCTCAATGATTTAGTCTGTCCAAGCCTTAAAAAAAAACAGATTTTTCCAAAATACACAATTTTCAAATGCATGTGAAACTCACTGATTGAATTTCACACAAGTCAAAAAACACACAGGCACAAGTCATAACAGCTGCAAGTGCAACATGATAGACATAAAATAAATGAATGTACATACATATAACAGTACTAAATGCAGGCATATATACAAACTCATCTTACCTTTGACAACTGCATCCAGGTAGTGTGCTAACAATGATTGGAAAATAGAATAGCTTCATTAGAATGCTGTATCTCTGCTTGATATAAGTAGTTAAATAAGTAATCAGAGCTTATCACAGCAATTATTAATGCAGCAAGGCAATACTCAAAATGGGACCATCAGTATAACTTTGTTTTTCAATATTTTTATGATGGAAAAGGAACACTTCATAGACCAGAGAACCTATGCAACTTTGAGATACATTCCGCCCTATCATTAAAGCTGAAAGCATGACTGCATTCAAGCAAACAGCTGCAAAATAGAGGAACTATTTCTATGATGCCCTCCTTGTAAATTATATCGACAGTAAAAACAAAGAGGAAAGCAATCTATTTTGTCCTGCCAAACTTTTATTGGATTTTTGACATCTTTTTTATTTTACTGCTGGAAGTGCAAGTCTGTCTCTGCAGAGCTTCTTCAGAGCAAGGTCTTTTCTGCTACTGTTTGAGGGCCAAGATAAACACATGCAGATGCTTATCTACATGGTACTTCCTGACATCTTAATGTGATCTCCATATGTCAAAGAGCACAGGATTTATGGACATCAGCTTATTCGGTAAAACACTGGGCAAGAATACAATATTGAGGTTTCTTGGTGATTATATTTCTTTGCAACATTATAGGAGATATCCAGAGTGTACATTCTCCAGAAATTTCCGTCATTAATTAAGACGCAGAGCTGTCTTAAAATGGGAATGGAAACATTCGTCCAAGCTTCAGTTCCATCCTCTGTTGTGATACCTTACCTGTCAAGGTGAAACCTGAACATAGAAAATGGCCATGCATAATATCTAGAGGGATGCAAAGATAATCTGTTGTCAGAAGTAAATCCCGCTTTAATATTTGTCAGGATATGAAGCATATTGACTCAAGTACAAATATTCTTCAAAAATGGTCCATGTACTTAGCATATCAGAAACATCAGTAAAGTCAAGATACCCATGCCTATTGACCGTTTCCCCCCAGTGAAAACCTGACAGTGAAAAAGGAGATTTGAAAACTTGCCAGAAAGGAAATGGCTTTGCTGGTTCAAAGCAGACATGGTAAGGGAGATCAGTCAGTGCTAACTGAGATGAGGGTCACGACCACAACATGTACTCCCTCTGTAATTGTGTTGAGTGAAGAATGAACAACCCAATCAGTGACAAATAGTAAGAGACACATGGGTCTATTTCCAGGCAGCTGATTGGCTGATTAATGGAAATTACTCACCGATTGTGCAGTGGTCTCCTTCCCAGCCGGGATGGCACTCACACTTCCCGTCCCGGCACTGTCCATGCTCCTCGCAGCGGGGATGACACGCCCGCTGGTCGCACCCCATCCCCTCCCAGCCGTCCTCGCACTGGCACCGACCCTCTGAGCACACACCATGGCTGCCACAGGGCACTGGGCACACCTCTGTACAGCCACAAACAGAGGAAATCTGGGTGAGGATGAAGTTCACTGGCCAATACACACATGCAGCTTCACTGAACTTTCAGCACTGGTCTGTGTACAGAGCGATCTTTTTCATCAATTTCATCAGTTACATTCACAGGCAGGGACGAACATCATAAATTTATGGAATAAAGCATGTTGGAACATGCAGTTGCATGAAAATAAACCATGGCAGGGAGGTGTGATGCAGCCCTGAGGCAGAATCAAAATGGTTCATTTCCTTACAACAGCACAAAGGCATGTCATTGCTACTCCCTAAAGAAACAAATCAACAATTCAACAAAGAGATAAGGGCACTTTCCCTGGAAATTCTTCATCACCCTGCATTATACTGTATTGCTTCTCAGTAAAATAAACAGCACAAATTTATAACAGTATTTATAAAGGTATAACTATACACGATGCATTCATGAATATGTGATACATGCATATAACCATTAAACATTTGCTCAAATCTATTTAATGACAAATTGCATTGTGTTAGGCTGAATCTGTCAATAGTTTCATACAACACTGTACTGAGTCAAATTTTATTCAGTAAGTGAAAAGCAGACATTTAGTTCAATTCTAAAGAAGAGATCTTATTAAATCATTAACTTCTAAAATAATCCTCATCACCTAAGGTTCTCTTTCTCTTATAACTTCAAATGCCAGAGGAGATTTACAAAAAAAAAAAAAAAAATTAAAAGAATATTAAAATACATTTTTGCTTTCTATTTTAATGCTCTGTAAGCTTACCCATAGAAGAGAGAGAGAGAGAGAAAACTAAAAAGCTAATAATCCATATGAAAAGGAACGTTCTTTATTAATTCTTGAGCTGTGTACTTAGGCTGTCGTATGCCGCTGCAGGTGCATGTGCCCCAGCTCTGTTTCATTCAAAATTTTTAATACTGCAATTTTTAACATGATACAATGAATAATTTCCATGAAAATGGCAAGTTCTTCCTGCCCCGAAGCGGCCAATCAGGAGAGAGAGGAGACTGCTCCCGGCACACAAAGGCTACTTGCTCATATGCAGAGCAAAAAAGAAAAGTTATTTCAATTTGAATATACATTGCCTTTAATAACTGCATTAAAACTGCAAGGGTTACCATGACTCCCTTAGAATTCCATTACTGCACCCCTCTAAAAACAAGGTTTGCTAGTTTAGGATCCAGATAAAAGGATGTGATTCAGTCTTACAGTGTGTGTGTGTGTGTTTGCATGACTGAGTGTGTGTGTGTGTGTGTGTGTGTGTGTGTGTATGTGAGTATACTTATAATTTGTAATACCTTGGAAATTTCTCATCTCTCACTATACACAAACTATTGTAATGTAGAGAGGGAAGGAGAACATGAGATTAGACTAAGAGTAGCACAAGGAGGAGTAAAATAGGATAAAACTGCTATGTAACATTATGACATAAGGATTATGATTATGATGATAGTGAAGATAGAAATATTGACAATGATGATGAAGATAAAAATCAAAGTAAAATAATATTTTGCATATCACTGCTTTGTCATCATCCTTGTGATCAGTCAACCTGGCAACCACTGATATCAAGCACTGTTCAGTCACAAGTTTAAATGTTGATTCACTGCTGTTAATAGTCACAGCTGAGTCAGGTGGCTTTTGCGCTCACTTGATGGACTGGGTGTGAAGGGGGTGCAGAAATACAGTTCAGAGGTATGTTCTGATTGGCAGCGTCCCCCTGAAGGGTGAATTCATCAACACATAGCTGTGCACAACCAGCATGTCAAAGTCTATTAAAAGTGTTTTCGTATTTACAAGGGTTTTCTGATTAAAATCTGTTTGTCAGTCCCAAGGCTTTTGAATTTAATTACCACATGGACACTAATTCTTCACATGCAATATTAATCAAGATCTTTTAAATTATATAAAGCATAATTAATGACTATGTCACTTGAGTATGAGGTTTCTAAATTAAATGCAGTAACAAGACAGTCCTGGTTCAAACATACATTTTGAGTATCTACAAAACCATTTGTATGATTCCTCTGACAAATATTACACATTACTTGAGTAAATGTGAGAAGCTTTGAGGGTGGCTGGTTGTGTGAGGCCACCCAGCTGCGTAATGGGCTGGTCTCCACGGTCACAGGCCCAAGCCTCGGCTGCACTAATGAGAGCAGATATTCAACAATGGTATGCCACCATTCTGCTCAGGGTGTGATTAGTTTAAATCTGCAGGATTCTTTGACACCACTCAGTTAGTTCCTCCCAACTTTGTGTCATGCAACTGCAGACAACCAGGATGCCCAGACTAGCTCTTTCTTTTTTACCACTGCATGGCATGTAGGGTGGAAATCCAGCTTCATCCACTGCTTTGGCACTGTGGTGAATCCAGAGGCACAGTTGGCAATTAAACACTGGGCAGACTGTTTGCATTAATGAGAAACCCACAGCTTTCGAGAGTCATCTTTCAAACCATGTTGGTGGCTGCATGTGATCGGATAAAATATGAGGGCTCACATTTTCTTATTACATATTAAAATCTTAAATAAGTTAATACACTCTTACATAACACAAAAATTCATTGCACATTAATTATCTCCATTTCTGACATTATTCTTGTTGTGCATACATATATCATAATTTAAATTTCTCATTCCCTGTAGTGATATTTAATTCAATATAGTTATGGAATTGCTTTTCACTGTTGACTGAACTTTACGTCTTGGCTTACATGAGATGCTTTACAAATCTGACAAAGGCACACATTTTCCAGGTCAAAGACAAATTTCCTACATACAGCACCATTACTTGTATTGGATATTACATTATTACTTTCACAAGTTGTCTCCGGTCCATGCATACCAATGTGGCCCTGGAACAGGCAGTAGCAGTGTTTAAGGTAGCCCTGCTTTGGGGTCCGCACAAACACACCTTCATTTGCATCACACAAACTCTCCATGTTGGACTCATGCTGGTTTCATTAATGTGACATTCTGTTCCATACTTTATGTGCCATTATGTTTGGTTCAGAGAGAAAGAGCTAAGTATCCACATTAATGATTTATTGGTGTGTTCAACTCCTCGGTAATTAGTGAACACAGTCCAACTGTTTAGTGCTTGAACCGATGCTTGTGGGATTGCACTTTGGCACAAAGTTTTGATTCTTGGTCAGCACTATTTCACAAAAATAACAACCCATGTTTAAAAATCAGACTTTATGATTATGTTACCTCTGGGAAGGCCTGAATTTTGCAAACTTTGCTTGCGACAATGTCACATTCTAAGTACTTGACATCTACCCTTCTATAATTGACACAGCTGCTATTTATAGCCCCATGGATAATCTTAATTTACTGCTATGGGTGACATGGTATCCACCCATTACAGGTTTCACAATCTATGCCATGTTTTCAGTGCAGATCCATTTGTGCTGATGGCCTCATGGCTATCACACTACCCTTTCTCCTCCTGAATGTGAATGTGTTCACTTTTTAGTGCTGCTGTTTACATTGTAACATATTATATTTTTTTACAACATACATAGTATTTATATATATTTAATGAATACATAGGAAAGTCTAAATAGAAACACTCATAGGTGCAGCAGAACTGTCCCTGTAGGCATTCAAATTTAGAACCTCCTTTTAAAAACATAAAGGTCCCTTTCCTCTACATCACCTGGAATCAGGAATGCAAACTTACAGGCAGTATAGATGTGTTAGCATAAAGCACAGTACCAACATCATGAATGCACTTCACAACAAAATACTGCAGTGTGAGTAATGAAGAAATCATTTACCATTTATAAAAAAATATATTTCTTAACTGATGACTTTTCTATTTAATGTAAAGACTCTTTTCCTTAATCTCATACAATCACAACTGATATTGATTTTTCTAATGCAACTTGCACTAATGAATAGTAATGCACTGTTTTGTTCTGCCAAATCAGGAAATCCTATCTCTGTCATTGTGTTATCTCCTGAATACTTGCCACAGAGAATAATTTGCAAGATCAGTACTTTCCATAAGTTGCATATGAGAAACTTTCAGCCTTTTTTGTACATAAGTCATTCCCTGCAGTCCACAAATCTTTCTGTTTAAGCCCCCATGGGTGTTTTTCAATAATGCGGACACTCGGCTGCTTACAGTGCATAATGATGTGTAGCAATAACCAATTATCCAAACTTTCTTGCTAGGTCGCCATATCTATCATAAATTTAAAATGGAGCAAAAATAATGATTTTCACCTACTGAAGGATTGGTAGAAAAATTGACTTGAATTAACGGCATCTATGGACAAGAGAAACCTGAGCAAACACATACTTGGTAACATAATTGCTCTGTATGATTTGCCATTAAAAAATGAAAATTTCATGACCCTGTCTGCACCTTATCAAAACCCAGAGTTTTGGGACCCACAACTAGTTCAGGCCAAAAATGTCTAATTCACAGTCATATTTTAATTGACTCATACCAGACATAAGTATTCAATACAAAAACTGTACATCATTGATAAAGGCGGTGTTGACAGAAAGTCAGTAAATAATGCTAGAGCTGGTGAAGTACTGTACTCAACAGTACAGGTTTGTACTCAATAGGCTTGGCCATGTTTTGCGAGTGTAAGCAGACTATTTGCATGAGATGGACCCCACCAAGCCACAGACAAACCCTGGAAAGCCAAAAACAGCCTGGCACCAGACAGCACTGTATAAGCTGGCCAAGATGGACCTATCATGGGATGAGACACAACATGCAGCAAAGGACAGGAAAAGGTGTCAGAAACTAATTTTAGCTGTATGTCCCACTGGGGACATGGAGGATTAAGTAAGTTAAGCACTGAACAGTGTAACAGCAGTGCTTTAACCCATGGCCTGCAAGATCATAATCATCACCCAGCTGGCTATACCGCAAGCTAAATGAAATGGCTTCTCTGCTGGTAGTTTCACATATTCACAAGTTTCTTAGTATCTGGGATTACTCTGGTTAGTGAAAACTTCCAGCTTTTGCATCACCTCTATGACAAGTTTTGTCCAGCCTTCTGGCTCCCTGTGACCCTTGCTTTATGCAGAAATAGTGGCAGATAATAAAATTTAAAAAAAAAACACACACACAACAACAAGAACAACAACAAAGTCAACAACAAAAAGACCAACAACAACAATAACAATGAGCAATGCTGTCAAAAATTAAAATGCATTACAGTTTTCTTCTGTCATAAATACACCAAGAACATATTTTCAAGACTAGCTTTGTATTTGGAAGATAATGATGATGTAGCACATGATGAAGACGTGTATATTTCCTATGCAAGTGAATGGTGACATGCATAAATATCTTGATAATCCATGTACGTTTTGCAGAGAACGGTCTGTGAGACATAATACCGCCTCTTGAAGAACACCCTTATTTTAGTGTAGAGGCTGAAAAGCAATTTCCACAGAAGAGTTTTATTAATTTGCAAACACGTCTTGCTGCATCTTCCAGAGGCAGAAATTGGCATTCATTTGCATGAAATGACAGCATGACTCCCCATTGGATGTAGGAGGGAGAGATTCCCTACTGAAACTGAGGTGAAGGAGGAAAACACCTTCAGCACACTTAAAGACAGAGAGCTGGACCAACCAGGAGACCTATTCTGGAAGAAACAGGAGACTGTAGAAATCCAATTTCTCTTCTAGCTGCTGGGAGCCGATTGGCTCTGTGTGTTTGGAGGTCGGCTAAGCGTGAGGCTCTCCATCAGGGCAGCGGCTGATAGATTACTGTAATCACAGCTCTCAACAACAAACAAAATTGCAACGAATGGACACAGGTGCAGTCAAGCATGCAAGCACACATGCACATACACAGACACACAGACACAGACGCATGCATGCACACACAGGCAGACATGTGCATAACCATCAACACATGCACAAACACACACACACAAGCCCACACATGCACACACATACAAACCCGCACACTTATACATACACAAAAAACACACAAGCAAACACACACAGGAACACAAGCACACACACACACACACACAGATACACAAACAGATAATTTATATACAGAATCTATACACAAACACACATCTGAAAATATGTATTTATTTTTGGACAAGATGTTTGAATTGTTCTAAGGTTCACTGTGTTTGCATTGCTGAGGCAATACAGGTACAGATAAGGGTTATGAAATGTTACTAACAAGGTAATTTTGCCTTAAAAAAAGGTAAAAAATAGAAACTGCTGATAGCAAAACTACACTTCTTTTTTAGTTCATTTGATTAACAATAGTCTCAGGCAATCAAAATATTAGTCACTGGAAAAAACAAGCAAGTTTAAATTTATACTGAAAAATTGCATAATTCAGTTTTATTTATTTGACATTACACAAGAATGCATGGCTTGTTACAGCTTGTTACTGATATAAAAAGCGATTACAAAGCAAAGAAAACGTTTCAGAGTGTCAATGCTGATTCAACTACCTAATGTCATAATAATAGAATATGTTGGTAAGATACAACCAGCCATTCATTTAATGAATGTTCTGGCAAAAGGTAGACAATAGCAACTATTACATTGCTTGACAAATAAAAGAAAGTGCCAGATATATTCTGCCAAAATGAAATCTCTCTCTCCCTCTCTCTCTCTCTCTCTCTCTCTTTCACACAGGCACACACATGCACACACATGCATACAAAGACACACACACATCCACACCTGTAATTACTGGAGTAACTGGCAGGGAATCTTACCTATGTAGCAGTCAGAACCGGTCCAGCTGGGCTCACAGGTACAGGTGCCAGTGTCAGGCAGGTAGGTGCCGTGTCCAGAGCACTGTTCCTGACAGGCGGGCAGAGGGGTATCACAGCCGTCTCCACCCCACCCTGGCGAGCACAGACACTCCCCCTTCACACACACCCCGTGGCCCGCACACTGAGGGTCCAGACAGTCCACTGAGGAAGAGATTTGGGAGGGGGGGCATGAGCCAAGAACAACATTCTGGATCCTGATCTGTGATACAATTTCCTCTGCGTTTCCCACCATAGTTTGGCATTTGCAGCCTAACTAGCACAGGAAATTACAGGATGCAATTCTGTCTGAATAATTATTGTATGATGGTCACATCGAAAGTTATATTTTGTCTCTGGTCCATTTCCATATGCTCATTGGCATTCTTCCAGAAGATTTATAATCCATTAACGCTCCTTATAAATATACATATTAAATGGGGAATGTGTGATTTTTCAGGGAACAGTCCAATGTGTCCTGTAAGAGCAGATACCGTTTTGTAGGCCAGTTGTAACTTTGCTTTAGCTGGTTTAAAAGTTAATAAAGGCAGCCTCATTCACCTCATAAATTAGGAATTGTTGCTTTGTGAAATAAACTTCATAACAGCTACTGGGGTATGAAACTACTTCCTGCTGCAACTCAGCACTCATCAAAAAATTAACAAGCCACAGCACAATCTATTTTTCAGGGTAGTTAATCACACATCATTTCCATAGACTTAAACTCATCTCTTTACCACGGCACGCTCTAAGAAATCTCCTTCGTTAAAAACTACACTGTATTTATTGCGATGCTCTGCTTTTATCAAACGTTCAGACTCTCTGGCCCAGGGCTGTTCCCGGAATATTGATTTCAGACCATCAGTTATCCCGCCAGATACACCCACCTATTGACAATCAATCGATTTCAGTGCTTGAAACCTAATAACATCTCCCAGCAGAAAAGTAGCGGTTATAAATATAAAACGCATGTAAATGAGGGAGAAATCTGTTTGCCGGATCGGTTTCCACGTATCCATTATCAGAATGCTGATTAAATAAACGCTATACTGAATGATTTTTTCCACCCTCAGTCCATGTAAAAAGGGAAATAAACAGCTGATTTGGAGAGCAGTTGCAGGGGCTCATCAATCAGGAGTCAGTAAAAGGAAGTCAGTGAAGGGTGGGAGTTGACTCTGTGAGAGAGAGCAGAATGAAATGTAGGTGTTGTTGGGGTGGGGGGGGTGTAATTAGGGAAAATGTCTCTGTTTCTGTCAGGGTATGCTGACTGGAGCGTGGGAGGGTGGGAGGTTGGGTGGCAGGTGGCCTTGGGGCTCGGACTGGGGGGGGGGGGGGGGGGGGTAGTGGGAATTCCTGTTTCGGAAGCCAGATGAAGGTGTGAAATGGCTTTGTCTCTGAATGACAGCAGAATACAGGCAGAATGGGGTACTCCCCCTGTGAGAGCATGCAGTGTGAATGTGGGAGAGCACGGTAAGGCACTCGGGTACAGGGAGTGGGACAGCTCTGTGTGAGGGTGTGCAGAGCTGTGCATGGGGTGGTGAGTGGGCGTGGGGGGCGGGCCTGATTAAGAAGTCTGTTTTTTGGGAGTTGTCTTTGTGTGTCTCTGGGAGTACGTGTGGAGTAGAATGTAAGGGATGAGGTGGCGTGGGGAATGTTAAGTGAGTTGAAGGTGTGAGAAGGCTCTGTCTTTTAGAGTGAATGCAGAACAGGTCCCCAGTGTGGGGGGAGGTCTCCCTCTGGAAGTGCATGCATAGTGGAATTTGGGCTTTGGTTGGAAGTCTGGTGAAGGCGGGAGCTGACTCTGTGTTTGTGAGTGCATGCCAGCTGGAGCATGGGTGGGTTTGAAGGTTTGGTGGCAGGTAGTACTGGAGCATGGGGCATGGGATTTGGGTTTTGAGAGGGAGGGCAGGGTGAAGGCTGATCAGAAAGTCTGTTAAAGGGCAGAATTGACTCTGTGCTTGTGAGCATGTGCAGTACTGTGAACACATGAAGCTGGGAAAGGTAGGGCCTACCTTGCTCGCAGTTGTTGCCCTTGTAGGCGGGGCTGCACACGCAGATGCCCTGTATGCAGGTTCCGTGGTTGGAGCAGGTGGGGTCCATGCACTGGTCCTCCTGGAGGTCACATTCCGGGCCCTTCCAGCCAGGATGGCACACGCAGTGGCCCTTCTCATACTCTCCATTCCCACTGCACAGCACCGGGCAGGAATCTGCAACCACAGGGAAGCTAAGGCACAGCAGTGTACGTACACCTGGTCTGGGTCCACTCAATATCTGCCCTTTTATCTGACAGCGCATTCCTTCATAGATAGTTTGTCTTGAGGCTGAGTTAATTTCCTAAACTACAGAAAATCAAAAAAATAAAAAAAAAAATCATAATAGAAACAAAATGTGTTTATTTATTTTTAAATCAAAGGCATCAGATATTGACTTATTCCAGGCCATGCTCATTTGAAATGAGATGGGCACCATTAATTGCAATATGCTATGGCTATAATGCATTAATAGTAAAGTTATAAAGGCATTATAGAGAGTTTGTGCAGTAAAACTCCACAATGTAGCTGGCCAGGGCTCCTCAGGTCAAAAACGAGATCCAAAGTGTTGGATTCTAAACAAAACCATTACATTATATATAAAAATAGACATTAAACTGAAAAGAGACTCAAGGTGACACACACGGTTGCCTCCTAGTTCTAGCCTGTGGCTTTCTTCTTGGATGAATTACATTTTTCAATCTTCCGCCCACACCTGGTTCCATACTACAGCAGTGCGCACTGACATAAGGTGTTGAACAAGTGCATTAATTGGAGCTGCCTGTTCTAAATCACTCAAAAAATGACTTTCCAAAGAAACTAAAACTGTGAACCAAGTGGAGGCTAACCAAGACTGACAAATAAAGACCTGGGTACCTTTTACCACGTTCTACCACCGTTAAAACAACTTAAACTCTACAACACCTTCTTTACACAGCAAAGAAGTTAAACAGAATGTGATTATTATTGTGTTTTAGTCCTACCTCTTACAAATGTTATATCTATTGTATTTACCCCATTCAAATACTGTCATGGTTAAATCAGTTTGGGTTACATATTTTGCTGAACCACAATAGCCACTTGATATTCTAACCTGGGATCCCTCTAGTCAGTCCAATTCCCTGACTGTTACAGCACACCATTTGCCAATCAACGGTAAACACTGGCCCCTGCAGTCCATGATACATGTGAAAATGTGCAGGCCCCATGCCAACCCACTTTACTATGAGCTGGTCTTCACTGGGTTCAATGTAAGATGGCTGACACTGGGAAATGAATGCTCTGCTGAGAACTCTGAGACCTTGCTACAATGACAAATGCAAAAGTGTGGGCAGGTGATTTTCTCTCTTTTGCACTGGTGGCTCCTTCATGTCTGCTCAATTTCAGATGGACAGCCAGGCTTTTTATTCAGCTTCAAAGCCTGAACAAACTGCCAAATGTTATGAGCTGGTTTCACTGTGTTACTCTGTGTAAGTACATAAACATGCATGCATGTGTGTGTGTGTGTGTGTCTGTGCGTGCATGCCTTTGTATTTGTGTGTTGGGCATATGCATTTGCTTTTGTGCATGTGCGTAGGTTAGTATCTGTCTATGTGCCTATCTTCCTATCTTTGCATCTGTGTGTGTGTGTGTGTGTGTTTAAAAGGTGAAATTACTTCTCAGGCAGGTAATTGCAAATGCTTGAAGAACAAAGAAAACGCGATCCCAAAATGAACATATATCCCTTTTACGCAAAACCCTTAATAGCCTACCAGAATTAACTAGCTTTGATTCTGTGTTCTACTAAAACCTCAAAGGCCTATGTTTAGCTGGACAAATGAGGCGAGAAGCTTGTATCTCATATCCCAGTGATTGTGTGGCTCTGCTGTTTTTTTTTAATTTTCATGAAAAATTCAGCAACTGCTGCTTAATGAGTATAAGCTTTAAACATCTCACAATGTAGACATGGTAACCAAGAGGGTAAAAGCAGGGTCACTGATATTTCCAAATGAGCGCTGCGTAAGCCCTGTTTTTCAGGGGTGGGAGTCTACACAGCCCATGGTGCGCATCTGAATTAAACAGCATGTTTCAGTGCTACCAAGTGAAGAGCTGTGAGAAATGATAAATCTTCCATGGAGAGTATGAACCCAAAATTGAGGTGCATTTTCTGTGCAATCCATACCAATAAACCAATAAGGACCACAGGCAAGCTAACTACAATCCACTTAATCCTTTTTTTTGAGTGATATAGTTTAATATGTGGTACTTTTTTCCATCCATTTCTCATAGACATCAGCAATGATAGCAATGACATTGTCTTAAATAAGTATGGGAGGAAAATGCAAAACTTTCCTAAGTTTATTATTCGTACTTACGAACAAGCACATTATGATCAAATTGGAAAACAATATGTTATACCTTGTATTTTCTAGTTCTACCATGGACATCTAAGCACCCAAAAGCGAAAGACAGAGGTCACCAGGTGTGGAGATTATCCAACACTTATTCAGACTCTCGAATGAGTACATTACTGTCTGTACATCTTGGAAGGGTACTTTACTGAAGCACTCACTCAGCTAGGCTATGCAAGCATGATATTATCTTTTTAATCTTTACTCCAGATATTCATTGTTACTGCAAAGATTATATTTCCCTTTAGAGATGCACCCACCTCCGAATCCAATTGATGCTGGATAACTGAAGTAATAATGCGTAATTATACTTTTATCTTCCATAAGAATGACCAACCTTTCTCTCTGAAATACAGGCTGTATGGCTTGAACAGAATGAACTGTGTCCTTTAATATGTTTTTTTTAAAAACATTATAAAACATAAAATTAAAAAGGCCATACACCATTCATTTATCTCTGCTATGTTTGTTCTCCCGCCAGTGAATATTTTAATTGATCAATAAACGTGCTTCAGTAGGTTCTCTATAAAGTGTGAAGAAAATGACAAATAAAGCACATCCCTTTTATTTACTTCATTTGCTGGATGGTTTCACTCCTACAGATATGCACAGCGGTCTACTGAACAGCACATTCCAGTGCTGAAGCTGTTTTCAGAGCAACGTGCATATCTTTGAACTTAATGATATACAGTGCACACTCCAATCTCAAATTGCAAGAATATGTTAAGAACACAAAGAAAAAAACAGCAAAAAGGCTAAAATGTGGACAGAACACAATTTCTTGAAATCAACAATGCGTTGCTTATACTCATCTCTGATGGTGTAGACAGTGCAATAAAATAAAACTAAATAATAAATATGAAATAATATGAAATTAAAATAAATGAATAAATTAGTGAAAACACAACTGTCAATGAATGAATGAATGAATGAATGAATGAATGATCAAATACATATATAACTAAACTTGACCTTCCACCAGCACTTTTGAATGATTTTCATAATATCATGCAAATAAATGTGAACCTCTGTTGGAAAGCTCTGTCAACATACAATTACATTGTTATGGCAAGACAAGCCCCAGAGTAAGAATATGCTAATAGCAATATTCAGGAGAGACTCTCCAAGCCAAAGGCATGTGTTTGCTGGAGCTGAAAGGAAGAAACAGGTCTCACTGAGTGACAGGAGCTTGCGTGCACAGAGCACCTTGGTGCAGACTGACCTCCTGAAGGTCATGGTGTCTCTCCCTCCTCGTGGAACACGGACTTGTCTCTGCCTCTTTGGTAGCGGCTGCTCCCGGATACTCACATTTCACATTAGTCTTCATTACATGCTCAGCACTGTTCCCAGGTCAGTAATAGGCCCATTAAGTTTGCTACAATAACTCACTGAGATTCAGCGAAAAGGTGTAGAAATCGGATAAAAGTAAAAGACTGCAATGGGAGAGAGAGGAGCCTCAAAGCAGAACCAGTGAAAACAGGGCTGATTCATGGTTATTCCTGCATTTGAGCTGAGACTCTCTGAAAAATGGCTAAAGTGCCTGCAGGGTAGTTCTGCCCTAATCCTGGATGGCCACAGTGCCTGCAGGGCAGCTCAGCCCTAATCTTGGATGGCCACAGTGCCTGCAGGGTAGTTCAACCCTAATCCTGGATGGCCACAGTGCCTGCAGGGTAGTTCTGTCCTAACCCTGGATGGCCACAGTGCCTGCAGCATAGTTCTGCCCTAATCCTGGATGGCCACAGTGCCTGCAGGATAGTTCTGCCCTAATCCTAGATGGCCACAGTGCCTGCAGGGTATCTTAGCCCTGATCTTGGATGGCCACAGTGCCTGCAGGGTAGTTCAACCCTTATCCTGGATGGCCACAGTTCCTGCAGGGTAGTTCTGCCCTAATCCTGGATGGCCACAGTGCCTGCAGGATAGTTCTGTCCTAATCCTAGATGAACACCGTGCTTGCAGGGTAGTTCAGCCCTAATGCTGGATGGCCATAGTGCCTGCAGGGCAGTTCAGCCCTAATCCTGCAGGCGCACAGTGCCTGTAGGGCTACTCAACAAGGCTACTTCACCCTATTCCTGGAAAGCCTTGGTATCCTTTGGTCTACTCAGCCTAGGATGTGAAGGGTCACAATGTCAACAAGTCTTCCCCACCCTGGTCGTGGGGGTTGCAGGCCCTGCAGGGCTACTCCATCCTAGCTGTGGAGGCTCACAGTGCACACAGTGTAAACATACTACTCATAAACATAGTGGGCTGCAGAATCTCCACGGCTACTCAAGTCTGGTCCTGATGGACCGGTGTATTAGACTTCAGTTCATGACTTAATGGCACATCATTAAAATGAGCACTTTAAGACCCCCACACGAAAATCCTCATTTAGAGAAAAACAACAACACATTAATATGTTGATAATTATAATTCTGTGAGAACAAAATAAAAACCCTTCTGGTTTCAATAAACTGTGAATTTAAAATTCAAACATTCAGAGGGACAAAGCAGTGGTAGATCATTATACACACTACTGTCAATTTCCCCGGCAGTTATGAGCACTGTTCTTTTCAGAATCACTCATAAATCCACGACTATCAATTTAAATTATGCAAGTTTGCCACTCCCGCTGAGACCCTAAGAAACTGAAGAGTGGGTGATGTTCACCAACAATTAATGAAAGCAGCTGACAAATTTTCAGATTTGGGATCTTCAGACATGAAAGTGTCCGCCGTGGCATTCTGGCAAGGCTGCAGACTCAGCTGACAGTTATGTCTTGCCTCTGTTCGCTACACGGCCGCCGCAGGCAGTTGGCGGCCATGGCCGAAGCACGCCTTTCTTCGCCTCCATGCCAGTCACTCGGTGACAAGGCCTGTGACAGCATTGGATCTGTGAGTCTGTGCGTTTAGGGGGCGGGGGGGGGGGGGGTTTAGGGTTGGTGTGTTTCTGCAGTATGTCGGGAATTGTTAGTATGGCACTCAAACTCTCAGAATCCTGAGTGGGAATTCATGTCGCTGACAGGCGGACATTATTTCCACATTCCAATAGCTGACACTGGCCCTCTCCAGGAGAAGAACGTCCTAGTTCATGTTTAATAATGCTCTCCTCTCCTCTATATGCCATCCCTCTCCTGTCCTTACTTACCATCTGTTATCCTTCCATTAAGTACTTTTGTCACATGCTTTATTTCACTACCTACATAACCCGTCCTAGAGTGTACCGTTTCCACATCAAAACTGATGCCGGGCCGAAGAAGCAGGGGCAGCTCAGATGCTGCAGTTTTCGGGCTTACCTTTGGCGCAGTCGGGGCCCAGGAATCCAGTGAAACAGTGACAGTGGCCCGCCACACATTCGCCGTTCCCATTGCAGCCTGTGGAGCATCCGTCCATGGTTTCTGCACAGAGAGAGCAAACCATCACCGTCGGGCGCTGGGTTACCTGGACTCCTGACACATGCTGATGGAACTTTCTTCACAGTCGCTTGGGGGCAGACAGCGAGACTCTGGGACATGATGTGTCACAGTTAAAATATCGCAGTGATGAGGTGTACGGTCCACGGCATAAGCCTGTTCCCACAAGGCCTCTGCCGATAAGATGACAGCCTAGCTGCAGAGTATTTCCTCAGGATTTGGCAGAACTTGGGTGCACGTTTCATCTGTGACATTTTCTAAGGTTAGAAGCAACTTAAGAACTTACAGAGTTGCACCAGTCCTACATGTAGCGCATGCTCTGCTGTGTATGCTGCTGGAAGACTGACTTATTACTCTTCTGTGGCCTTCGAACACACACACATAAAAATTGGTTCTGTCTTCCTCTGGTTACACAATGCAGGCAGTGAAACTCATTAAATGGCTTATTATGGTTGGATTGCTACTCTTGGGAATAGCCACCCATTCTGTGAACTTAAGTGCATAATTCCATTTTAATTCAAACTACTCTCATGCATATTTTATCTACTGATAAATGCAAAATGCAAATAGTAATAGAGATAAGAATCTCAAAGCAGGTGCCCTCTGGATCCCTGCCTGACGCTTGATGAAACAATCCAAAGACACAGGTAAGAGAAAAGAGAAAAAAATATATACGCGTATAATTCAAACAAAATGAAAGGAGGAAAAAAAAAACACTTCGACATGTAAATTATTTTCCTTCCCCTTGGGGACTCTGAGTTTTGAATACATTCCTTTTCAAACCCTCCCCTGTAGCGTATGCAGTAGAATGAGATAACACAGACTGAGGACCTTCTCAGGCGCAGATGGCAAGTACATTAGTAAACCCCATTCCTCACACAGCATATGCTCACAGAGGGGTCAGCAAAGGTCACTCAATTAAGGGAGACAGACACTCCTCTCAGCTCTGCAAGACCCCTGGCAGTTCTTTACATAAAAATATCTGATGTGATACTGCCCACCTAAACTTGGAGCCATCAAGAACCAGCATGATAATGAGAAAAAAACTGCTGTACATTAGCTTTTTCACTAAATTCAAATATGGCTCAGCAATAGAGCTAATTAATCTGTCTGCTGATCTCTCTCAATGCCTTTCTGACACACACACACACAAGCTACACATGCACACACACACACACACACACACACATACACTCCTCAGTATAGATTTTGTAAAAAAAAAAAAAAAAAACCTAGCTTCACTTAGGCAGAAAACCTTCAGACTAACATGACACATTTTCAGGGCAACACTGGTTCACTGAGAACAAGCAGAAACAATCTTTTCAATAATACATCAAAAGTACTCCCTTGGTATGTTGATAAACAAAGACAAAAGCGACATGAAATTGCATAAGCTTCCACTCAAAGCGGATAAACAATACCATTAGCTTTCAAATATTAAACAGTACTGCATACATTTTTTCACTTTCTCTGTACATTTTCACTCTGTCCATAAGGAGGACATCTGACCAATGTAGTGAATGCAGGAAAACACCATGTGTGAAACTGCCATCTAGCCTATTTTCTGGTAAGGCACTGAAGATGTAATTCTAAGTCTTGTTTACCAAGACTAGTTCCCATAAAATGAACTGCATTGTCAATCAGATTTATGTCTGTTATTGACCACAATATGTCATTTACCAATTGTGGAGCTGAGAACAAGCACTTGCTCTATCTTCTTGCCATCATTGTAGATGGCCAGGTACCAGGTTCCAGGGTCCATGTACTCCACAAAGCCGGTCTCCTGCAAGGTGCTGAGGATCAAGTTTCGAGGCATGGAGCCGGAGTCCTCGGACCCCTTCATCTCTGGCTTAATCAGCTGCTTTCCATCCAGCAGTTTGACAAAGTCGAACTGTTGAACAGAGAGAGACAGAGAGAGAGGGGATGGAAATGTTGTTATTGTCTTTGCACATTTGAATTTGAATTTGAGAGAGAGAGAGAGAGAGAGAGAGAGAGAGAGAGAGAGAGAATGTGGCCTACTAGAGTTACTCACAAAGATACATATATATATATATATATATATATATATACAGACAGACAGATCAACATATACAAAGACATACAGATATATACATACAGACACACAGAACGATACAAAGCTGAACAGACACACTGATATAGAGCTGAACAGGCAAATCTTACTAGATAAAAACATTAAATGGTGGCTTCACAAATTACCACAGATGTATCTACATCACTGTGCAGGAACATTCAAGCACATTCCGTGGGCTCCCCATTCACTACATCTTAGTATCCCTTATTCATTACATCAATTTCCGTAACACAGAGTGTTGAGTCCATTTCTACCTCCTTCATTTCTCAAAGAATTGCAGCCTTAAATATAAACAGTTTAAAAAGCTGTAAAACAGCAGTGAAACCAGTGCAGAATGCAGCTGCTCCACAGGCAAAGAACAGCAGACTGAATGTCAGCTCTCCATATTTCACGCAAATACTCATATCATGGTGTCTCCATTGTTTCTTTTCTCCCTGTGTGTACATACAATATTATATAACGTCTTTAGATTCAGATGAAGTCCTCCTTACTCCAGAGGCATTACTCTATACAGGAAAAGCAAGCTGTATTAACCATGCAAGTGAGCATGGAATCATAAACAGGTTGACACGACATGTAACAAGAAATAGGATAGGCTATTGGGGCCTGCGACAGGAAGTGGGGTGGAAAAGACAGGTTCCGTTAACCTGCAACAGGAAGTAACCCCGATTGTGTCTGCAGATAAGGAGAGATTCGTGGGCTGACAGCTACCTCAGGCAGGGTGCTGTATACCAGCCTCTGTAGTGTCATTCTCATTTGCTTACTTTCCCACCGACAAGGCAGACAGACGAAGGATTGTTTCAGTGCCTACTGATGACTGGTGCATAGACCAAACACCTTACGGAGAAAGGGAATTGTATTTCTTCCCTTTTCTCCCCCCTCTCTCACACATGCAGAATTAAATACTGGCTGATGATTCAAACTTTGCCATGCTAACATGCCCCGGGGCGTCAGAACTGCTCTGATGAGCGCTGTGACTCAGGCATGCTCAGTGAGCCCTCTGCCAAACGCTCCCCCCAGGCTCAGGAAAATGGGTAATTTCTGTTTACAATTTCACAAGCCACTGAGGGTAACAGCAGGCCCTGCATTAGAAAACTTCTTCAGCACCGAAGGTTGTGTCCTCTACAGGTCAAACTACCTAAGAGGTGGACACAGGCTAAGAAGAAGGGGTGTCTGTCTGCTGTACCCCTTGGCTGTTATCTTAAAGCTGAATGTCTCATTCAGGGGGTAAAACCGCAAACAGCACTGACACCCTGTATTCCTAAATATAGGATGTTTCATTGTCAATGTCAAATTAGACAGGATTGCTAATGACTCTGAAATTGATCTGTCCTTCTTTAATTCTTGCTTATAGTAACACATTGAACAGCAGACAGACTGATACAGTAATTCTTCATTTTCGATGTAAACCCATTTTGGGAGAACCAACCCCCCTCCCCAAATACCCACAACCACCCCCCCCCCACATCTCACAGTGACAAATTCTCCATGTAATCAGGACAAAAATCCACAGGCTGCTCCAGAGGACAGACTTAAATTAATGACCAAAACTCCCGATTACATTTCCTTCATGAGGGGTGCGGCAGGGGGGAGGTTGACGGAGGAAGCAGCAGCAGGAGGGCCCAGGTTCACCTGACCAAAATGCTGAAACCGTGACCTCCTGTGAACCCTATCAGCAGCCATCATGTACAACTGCACCTGGTCAAGAGAAGCAGATGTCTGCTGGTGTGAAGGGGGCTCCCTTTGGGAGAGGGGGGACGTGGATTAGTCAATGTCACTGATGGCATGGGCACTCTCACTCACACACACACACACACACAAGGGCATACATATATGCCCACAAACACACAAACACACACCTGGGCACACCTATATGGGCACACAGGTAAGCGCCCACACACACACACACACACACACACACACACACACACAGATACACACACACAAGGGCATACATATATGCCCACACACACACAAACACACACACCTGGGCACACCTATATGGGCACACAGGCAAGCACCCACACACACACACACACACACACACGCACACACGCACACATGCACACACACATACACATGCACACACACACACATGCACACACAGATACACATACAGATACACACACAGATACACATGCACACACACACACACACACACACACATACACACATAGATACACACACACACACACACATACACACACAGATACACACACACACACACACACACACACACACATACACACACAGATACACACACACACACACACATACACACACAGATACACATGCACACACACACACACACACACACACACACACATACACACACAGATACACATGCACACACACACACACACACACACACACACACACACACACACACACACACGCACACATGCACACACAGATACACATGCACGTCCAAGTGTTCACAAATGTATAAACAGACACATATACATCCACTGAAACATTCTTCAGACAGCTCTAGCATAAAAGGAGGATGCTTGCAATTTTATCATGCAATTACACACCATAGATTTTACAACAGTCAGATAATACTTATAGATATGAGTGCAAATAGCAATACTTTAACTGAATGATTTCATTTTTATGGTGATACCATTTAATTAGTATGTGTTAGTTATTAGCCACAGTGTTTTAACATATAAATTCAAACAATTGTCAAATTTTCAATGAATGAATGACTGATATTGCCAATTACCTCTCCTTATATCAAATATCAAGCCAAAATAATCTAATGTGCACTTTACTATAAGAATGCTTGAATACTGATTTGGGAGTTTATGTTTAATGTTTATCTCTGGGTACTTCAAAACCAGTCTTACAAACATCTTGTTAATGAGCCTAAATGTGTCTCATTGTCATCATTTGTAAAAAAAAACCCAGGATTTTTACAAAATTAAGCAAGCTTAACAACTTATTTCATTTTTTATTGACATTGTTGGGGTTGGGCAAATTGCATAACACAGTCTGAATCAGAGAGCAGCTTTATAGAGAAGTAAATTTCATGAACATTGTACATTGCACAAAAAAAAACAAAAACTGTTATAACAGTGCTCCGGTATGCAGAATGTAACTGAAATGTATTTAGTAGGTTAACAGAGTTGACTGTTGGTGGTACCTGAGTGTGCGTGGGCGGAATGTTTCTCCTCCCATAGATTCCCAGCAGGGCGTCCCGGGCCAGCGAGATGTTGAATTTAACGTAGGTGGGGTGGTGCACAGTGAGGTGGAAACGCCAAAACAGGCCCGGCGGAATGGTCTGCATCACCTGGGTCCCGATGTCCACTTCACCTCTGTCTATCGCTCTACCCCGCTGATACACACCTTTATCTGTAACACATACACACACACACACACACACACATGCACGCACACATGCACACACACAGACACACGTGGGAGAGGGAGAGATTTACTCTTGATAGCCCACTCATGTTGGCCCAACATGACAAAATACTACCCCATCATTTAAAATAAAAATATGTGCTCAACTGGGCCTGTTTAGAAAACCATCTAAAAAGAATACTGGAACTGAAAAGGAATTGAAAAAATAACCTGGAAAATGTTTTGCTGGGTATGTACTGCACCTCTATAGATCAGCTGAGCTGAGAAAATTATTTTTCATACTTCCTCATTTCCTTGCCTTGCCCTCTTTCTTTGATTCCTCCTGAACACAAAAGAACCAGGGAACAAGGGAATGGATGAGGAAAATAGAGAAGGAAATGAGAACAGGAATATCTACTCATAAGAATTTGGACATCCTCCAAAGAAAGCTGATACGCTGAAGAAGTGCCACTTACTTACACCAGGAAATTCAACAAAATATCCGGCTTTGTCCCCAACGCATCCCAAATCATACTGGGGCCTGACCTCAGGGAAATAAGAAGTCTAACAATAAAAAAGTGAAATATATACACATCCTTCCCCAAAGTAAGCAAGCAAGAACATGTGACACTTCTTCTTTGGCCTTGCTAATAATTCTTCCTTAACAATGCCACTTGTCAAAAACTTCTGGATCACAAAGGAAGGAAGTGAAGAAGGAAGGCTACATATTACAAGTTTTTGAACACATCCATGGGGTTTTGTAAGGTCAACTGATTGCCATTTGACAGACCGCCTTAAATATATTTTAAAATATCCCAACATAAATGTGTTTTATAAACACAACTTTAATATCCCAACAGCAAACCAGTAAACCGCAAATACTGAAAAGATTATCCCACTTGTCCTTTATCATATTACTCCCTTGCATATATCTTCTCCTGTCTCATTAGTGTGCATCACTCCTATATCAGATGAGAATGACATATTAAAACGGCTATGCTTTTGCACAATGGCGCACAACAGACTGTCGACTGTCAATCCGTTATACCCACAGGGTTCTTAAGGCTAATTATCCAGATCCATCGGAGCATTTGGATAGCAATCATCAGAATTTCATCCCAGAGTCAACATCCAGAATGAGGCTTGTGCTTTCCCAGACAAGGGGGCCATTCTCCAATGGCAAGGGCGATGACATTGCAATAGCGTGGTTTGTAATCCATGCAATACTGAAGACAAATCCTTGCACACACAAATCCCAAACCAAGTGTCAACACATTACTGTACTTTATGCTGCTAGCATTCTGTCACATTTCCGCCTGGCTTGGCAATTTGCTCATTTCAAAACACTTCACTGATTCATTTAATTGCCTGGAGGTTAATTAATAGGGTGCATTTTATGATTTATATGGTTATAATAAAGTGTGACCTGTCTCTGTCTAATATGGTGGTAGACTTGGCCTTGCTTGAGAAAATTGAACAAAGTATTTATATTTAGTCCAAACCGGTCTTGCACACATTTTAAATATGTCCCAGCTGCTTCCAATTATACAATACTGGTGACTCTGCTATTCCTGGTGCATTTTCTCCACTCGTCTCAGACCAAAAGAATTCCCTTGGCTTTTAACAAGTTGTCATCTAGTTTCTGTTGGCCCCCTTACTGGGCGTCTTCAAAGTCTTCAGCAGAAATTAGCTCTAATAAGAGTTCTGACATGCAACCTGATTAATTCTCCTCACCCCAGGGGTTATCAGAATTAAACAATTACACCTGTAATCTATTTTCTAAGAAACTCAACCATCTTTTCAATTATAGTTATTACTGCTCACAACTTAATGAAGAACCCAACAGGACAGGAATTTAATAGACGACCGGCTGAACATGGTGAAAAAAGAAAGGAGACTTCTTGACTCTTTAAACCCCAAACTCAGATCAGTGCGGATACATGTAATGATTTTTCTGCAGAAACCTGCCTTAGGAGGAATAAAAATATCAAGGAAGAGCAGGTCATTATAATTAAGGGAATTCAATTAAAAGATTTTTTGAGCAAGGCACCTAATAAGACTGCGGCCATTCTTCCAATTTTGTTGCCAAATTAATGTCAGTTGAAGTCAGTAAGGTGATAATTCCATTTGCCCAAAAGGCAAATCTATTTATATCAAATTATTAACCCTTTTATTGCCCACCTCCAGCTCAAAAATGTGAACACCGCAGGACAGCAGGGGTATTTAATGGTTCATTTATGTCATCATTGTAACTCGGAACTTAATTGAGCCATTCATCGTCAGTTTCTTTTTTCTTAACTCTGAGCCCTGAATGGAGCTTTTGGTCTCCATTTAATTGACATCAGCAAATTCTTAATGTGTCTACATTGGAATAGCTTGGGCCTGGTTGCTTTATAAATCTGAACAAAAGATAAAAGCTTAGGGCTTTTATAACAGATCGTTTTTTTTTTTTTTTTTTTTTTTATGAAATAATCTTTTCAAAGTGTTGACTACTCCGTGAGTGTGCAGAAGTGGCAGAGTGGCTCACTGTACAGGCGGCTGCAGCCAAAGCGCTCGCTGGATCACATCATGGCGGAGATAAATCCCTGCCCTGTCTGTCAGCAGCACATCTCATCCCTCTTTCAACATCTTTTCTCCTCTGGTTACATATCAGCACATCCAAAAAATAAACCAAGAAACCCATAACCAAATATTATACATGGAAATTGATCGCGTTCTTCCTTGAACCAACAACATATATGAAGTAAAAACAAAAAAAAACAGAGAAAAGTGAATTGGAAATATTTACTGAATTTGTAAAATGCATAAATGTATGCATACCCTTGTATATACAGATATACCTGTGAATTAACATGATTAATGATGCAACGCAATGTGTACAATGTAACACTATATGGTATTGTTGTAAATCACATGTGAAATGTCCAAAAACTTGTAATGCTCATGTGAGAAATTTGCATGAGCTTTCTGTTATTCTGCTGAATGTATATATTGGATGAATTAGCGTGCAAACTGAAGATCCAATTCTCACAAAAGGGTTAATCACTCTTCCAGTTGTCACTCGGGAAGGGATTAAAGAGCAGGCACTTACTTGCTTCCTTTAATTAACTGTCCAACATCCTTATCTTTGTTAATTTGAGCTTGGAGGTGACACCAAATAAAACAACCTCACTCTACAGTGTCACACATGCTGTGTGGCAAATCATGCTAATCCCTTGGACCAAAATGAATAGCAATCAACATTATAAGTATGTCAAAAGGTCATGGAAAAGGTCTTTGACTCATTGTATGTTTTTATAAATGTATGTATGAGTGTATGCAAAATTATGATAGCCTGACAATATTTCTACATGATAGAACAGATATGTATTTGAAGTATCATGAGTTGAATGGAGGTACAAATGATTTGCAGGTACAATTGTTTTGTTGTTGTTTTTACTCATTTATCTTTTTTGTTTTTTTATTAGAACAATTGCAATTAAGGTGTCACTTGACCATGAATAAGCTTTTATTTGCTTCTTTGAGGAACAGAGTTCCAAGAGGTCATGAATAATGCAGGCAGGAGAGACGAATGCACACTGACGATGCGTTTAACTATGGTCCTGTCTGATAATGCAGCAAATGATCAATCAGGCATCAAAGCCTGCCCTGATCGTTCCGCACAGGCCGGTATATGGCTTTGAATGCACCTGCAAGTTATGGCTATAGTGCTGTCTTTACAGAGGTATAACAATTTAATCTGTGCAATGAAACAGTTCTGAAAACATTGCTGCAGCAATAGCCCCTCGAGCCAAGGAAAAAAAAAAAAACAAGAAAAAAAGAAAAATACCATCCTCTCTGTTTTTCCCTCCCTTCAATTTTGCACTCGCTCCTGTCTGCCTCTGTTTTCCTCCCTCTTCTGTTGCACTCTCACTCTCCCTTCCTCCCACCAACAATACTCCCTCAATCTCTCTCTCTCTCTCTCTCTCTCTCTCTCCCTCTCTCACAGCAGTGTGTTATCACACTGGTTCTCTCTCTCTCTCTCTCTCTCTCTCTCACAGCAGTGTGTTATCACACTGGCTCTCTATCTCACCTCCTTTGCCACCTTTGTCAGTCTTGTCAGGCCCAGATGTGTCTGCAGGTGAAAAGGTGGTTTCCATGGTTTCAGAGTCCTTATTGAACTTGCTGACGCCATTCTCGTAGAGTTGCCCATCCGCGGGTTTGAGGTGCCAGGTCAGCCCAAACAGGTGAACCGCTGTAGGCAAGAGAGATACGGTCACATGTTCACACCAGAGAGGCTGACGATGAAACTAACAACCATAGGCCTGGGTGTCAGGGCCCCACGCCTGTGAAACAGGTTGTGCCCATCTACTGCAACACCCAAGGTTTTTTTTTTTTTTTTTTTTTTTACATCAACATTCCACGCAGGAAGAGGAGCTAAGATGAATCTCTTTTAATTTCCTGTTTTAAACACCTCACGCTGTTCATACGCTTATTAAGGCGCAGTGTGACAGAGATGGGCAATTAAGGCAGATCTTATGCGATATAGTCAGGGGCATGAATTCAACTAGTAACATATTCTTTTATGCATGACTAATGATCCTTTCAAAGCCGTTACCCAGTCACAATCCATTTGAGCCTTTTGAATAAAAAAAGGGACGGTGGGATAATCTGAAGAATGTTTATTTATTTATTGCTTTATTTATTTATTTCCCTCATAATGCAAATGAAAGAGGCTTTAACCAAATTAAAACGCACCTTATAATTACTGCATAACACATGATAACACATGATAACACAGCATCTCTGTCTGATGTCTGAAGGAATGGGGTAATGGGATAAGAAAACCTGTCATAACTGGGCAATGTCAGATAATACTGGCTCCCTCCACACGAAGCTTTCTGTGTATGGGAAGTACTACACAAATCATCATTATTTTTAGTGTCACTGATTTCTCAAATATGAAAATAATACATTGAATTTATTCAGGCATTCCAGCTGACTTTGCTCTTAAAGTATGCTTTCAGTCCAGGTTTATAAAACATTATTATCACAAAAAGAAATTAACGTATTATCCTTGAACCAGATAAACACATAACACATACATAAATAAAAAACCTATATATTACAAGAATACATTTGCTTTAAACAACCATTAAAATACACTATTTTTAAAAACACATAAAAAACACTCAATTATTAATTTGCAGGTAAAGTTTGGTACATACTGTATTCTGCTGTGGGTACTATATTTATACAGCTACTTTGATAAGATAAGAGGGTAAATAATTCCTTTATTCAATTTCTTCTCAGTCAAATGCAAATACAAAACCAGTGCTCGACACTGGCTAGGTTACTTAATGTACAAATGAAAAATTGTACTGTAATTATCATTGTTACTATTATTATTAGTAGTAGTATTAATACTTGTTTCTTACTGATGACCTAAAAAAATTAACTTCCAAACAAGGAAGGTCCACCTCCTTGTTATTACATATCCACCGTATTTCAAAGCAGAACAGTACAATGCAGAGTAATTTACCAGTTTAATAGCATAATTCCATAGCATTAACAAGCTAGCAACCCTTTAGGAGGCCCAAAATGAAAGCTTGCTGGTGATTAGCAAATAACAGTTCTTCAATAGACGATCTTCATAGGAAACACTCATACGTTTGTGTAGCACTTACATATGCAAATCAAGTTGTGTGACTTTGAACAACATCAAAGCACCTTTGTTTCATTTCTTCCCTTATTCTGTCTTTCCACTCTCCATGCTTTTGAATGCATACCAAGAACTGAGAGTGCTCAAAATTTAAACCACACCGTTACCAGCTGATGAGGAATGCCTAATTAAAATCAAATAAAATTCAAACCAATTTGCATGTACTTTGCATACCTAGATGGATAAATAATTAATACAGCTTTAAAGATCAGGGACGTCTCAAGATTATGCAGAAAGGAGAATAGGTCCAGACCTTGGACTCAGTCTCCGCAGGACCTGAGAGCTCCCCTCTAATGGGAAAGCTAATCATGCGTGCACTCTTTTTCAAATCTGAAATCTCAGTTAGCCCTTCTCCTAACATTCAGTCAGATTTGATCTGAAGTGGCTACTAAACAAACAGCTTCATGATTGAAAAGATTTAACTTAGGGACCAATAATAGCTGAACATCCATTGGAATGGCACTGAAGCCACAGAACAAAATTTGTACTGTCTTATTGCAAATCCTCCTCACTTTGTCTCTATCGGAGTCTTAAAAGATTGCCATTAAGCTGTGCATTTCCCTGAATCATACATAAACCTTGCATTTACATTATGCATAAGAATGGGAGGATAATGCATTAGTCAATAGATGAGGCCACATTCAATTAAAAGACAGGGTTCTATTTTATTTTAAATTGTTGCGTACTTCTTCAGAAAAAAACCCCAACATCCTCTTTTGGCTTTCTGATTTGTTTTACTGTACATTTATGGTGTGGCTAACCTCAATGTAGTTAGTGACAGAAATCAGGCTTTATGGTGTACCTCATTTTTTTCCAAAGCCTGTTGACCTTTGCAGGCCACCCCAGCACTGCTGTAAACCAGTCATTGAGTGAGGCCAGGCAGAATTAAGTTAAGGTGCATGGATTGTTTCTTGCAAAGAAAATGAGGCTTCTTTTAAAGACTGCAGGATGAATCCAATTTCTCACCCGTCCAACACCTGACCTTTGTATATCTTCACCATTACCTGTGCTAAAGGAGCTACAAATCAAGGTATTATCGTCTAACTTTGGGATTACTAGGGGATTGGAGAGCATTACTCTTGGTTGGTGCCCTGCGGATGTCTGTGTAAATTGTAAGGTAATAATGTGTGAGAGTCAGTGGGGATCTTCCATTTAAAGACTGATAGATACAAACTCCCCAGGGACCCTTATTTCTCACTTTTTAAATTAGTGTGAGCAAAAACCCTTCCACTTAAAAGTAAAAAGTACCTTCTCCTACTTTATACTATATAGACGTACTGTAAATTACAAGTCCAAAAAAATTTGACAGTGATGGTTTTAGAATGTTCAGAAAGCATAAATGACAAATCTTTGCATGCATTGCGAGATTTCCCTAATGTCATTTCTGCAAGAAGTTTCTCCTTCATCTAATTTGCGCATACAAACATGCACTTACTGAAACTACTGGGTGTCAGTAAGAACAGTTATCATTTTCATTGAGGGCTAGTTAATTAAGTAATACATATGATGTGGTTTACGTAATTTGGATCGGATTATTAGATCAAACATTTTGACAAATCACACTCTGTAACTGTAAGTAATCTGGCTCTGTTCGAGTGTCTGAAAAAATCGTCTTGCATCCTGCTGGTTTTTTTTTTATAATTTTAAGTTTTTAAAGGTTAAATCTGCTTGGCCTGAGTCACTTTCTTCAGGTGTATTAGTGTTTCTGAACAGGTCACAGCTGTCAGGTTTGCAGGATAAAAGACGCTCACCCCCTCGACTTCTGTTTATATAAACTTGCTTAGTCAGGTGGAACCGCCGGTGTGACCTTTGGCTACTGCGCCCGGGCAGCAAGCAGCAGGGGTGACTCATTCTCTGCACTTTGGTTAATATTTCTGCCAGGAAGTGGCTGTTTCATTTTTGATTGAGCGATGGCAAAAGCTGAATTCCCCCCGGTCTCTTTTGAGGGATTGGGTCTTGGGTCAGGCCCCGTCGGCTCGGAGGCACCCCTTCGGTGATGGAGGACTTCAAAGCGGTGGCAGGGGTTGGTCTTCCCGGAGTACCGTGGTCCTGGGAGGGGAGTCGTCTACTGAACAGCATTTTCTAAATGCTTCATTTTTCCATTTCTGCAAGATATTGATCACGGTGGGTCAGCAGTGACCTTGTATGAGCGAAGGCTGGGCCTTTGAAGAGTGGAGCCATTTTCGTTCCAGCCCATGGTAAATGGAAACAAATATTGGATTTGAGCACGATATCATTGCCCGCATCACTGTTGGATGATTTCAGCCTTGATCTCGATTTTGATATCATGATCTTTGAAAGAGCGCAGAGAATGGAATCTCTGCTCGTAGTGAGGTGTTGGTACGAGCTTCCTCCTGCATTGCTGGCATAAATCTGTCTGCAATTACTCACAGCTTTTTCTGTCAAGCTCTCTGCCTCCGCCTTCTATCTAATGAGACAAATTCTTACACAAGTTTGTGATGGAGAGAAAGAATTAAGAAACAAAGAGCTGAATCATGTTTCCTCAAAATCGACTCGTTGCTAAATGGGTTTTTAATTTTTACAAGTGCAATGTAGTGCAGCGATGATTTTGAAATAGTGATGAAAATACAGCGCAGGCAGTTTGAAGCAATATACTGTATGGGTTCTGAAACTGAGCCTAACACAATAGCTTGATTATAGGACAGAGAGCACACAAAAAAGACTGACATTTTCAGGCTGGCATTTTTGACAAGGAATAGAAAGTCTTCTTCAAAAATGTTCTATCATTAACTGTTATGCTGGGGCCAGTTAAATGAGCTTTGTATGGATGAAATGAATGGCCTAGACTCTGTACTCTTTAAAATAAGGCCAGCCTTGGTTCACAGCTGTGGACATGGCCTTGAAGACAAAGAGAGAAAGGACTAATCAATAAGATCACAATGAGGCATGAAAGATCTGCTAGCATCCAGGAGAGCTGCCTGAAATCAGGCAGGCTGCCTTTCAACAGCACACATCAGATACGGGCCTTTGACATTTCCCTACTCCTATTGATTATAACACTTTCCAGTCTGTTAAACCGATAGCAAGGCAGACAGGTATCCGTTACTTTGCCCTAATGAACTGAGAGAACGGGGAGAAGGGGGTGGGGGGTGGGGAGGTGGGGGTGGTGGTGAGCTTTCCTTCTCTCCAAAGAATACGGCTTCGTTTTTAGGATGCACCCTGTCGATACACCTTGAATTTAACCATTCTGACTTCATTAGTCAATGCACTTCCATGGATTGATAGGTGCTATAAAATGCATGATGCAGAACAGGGCTTGGCGCACGCAGATGTGAGCTTTCATGTTTGTATGTGACACACCTGTGTCACACATGAAGCGCCACAGTGGTGGTCCCACTGAGGAACGACTTAGAGTGAGTGTGGGCTCATTGGTCAATGTGGGGGAGAAACCAGTGTGTAGCATCGCACAAGAGCTGCCGCCAGAAAAGGGGAGGGGTGATTTAAATACGAGATAAAGAAGATGTGTCCAAGCAAACGTCAAACGTCCCCTGTCCTGTTTGAGATTTCGCTCATCACCAAGTCGCTGCCCCTGGGATTCAAATCATGGTTTGACCAGCTTTGTCCAATGCCTGTAATATGCATCCCTTTCACATTACTTCTTGAAACATTTTATTTTTTGTTGAATTAAGGCATTGCCAAAGATGATGAGAGGCCAGGCTTATGGTAATACGCTTCCCATTCTCAAAAACACAATAAAATAATAATAATAAAACATGACTATAGATAACAAATTAAAATCAACATGCACAAATGGACACATTGAACTATCTCATGCACTTGTAAGTTGCCAGCCACCAATAAGCAGGTGTAGAGCCAACAGCAAAAGGCTCTTATGCTGAGGGACAAATACAAATGGAAACCTCCACCTCCCCTTTTACAGCGGTGTCCTCCTCTGGCTTGCCCCAGTTCTGAGGCTGTGAGTCGGGTAGCAGTGAGTCCTGCTGTAGTGAAAGTGATCTCATAATTACAAAGTTGTGTGTCTGATCCTGACACAGGCCACTTGATTTATTCCCATTGTGCAGCATTCCAATCCGGAATTGCATAGATAAATACATATATATACCTGTGTATTTACTCTTGGGCCACACTGTGCGTTAAAATGCCAAATAAACATAGTGATTAAAAATACATTTTAAAAAATTACTCTGTTCCCTCCACTGACATCACTAATGTATTATTAAATCCTGCCAATTTTATTTGAATTCAGGTTTCCCAAAATGTAAAAGTCCGAATACATATTTATAGGGACACAGCTTTTCTTTATTGGAAAACAAATTTGTATCATTCAACTGCAGAAAGACAAACCAGAACCAAACTGCAAGCCTGTGTAAATGAGCAATGCAGTCTTGCAGCGCACCCCTGCCAAATATCTCTTTTTTTTTCTCTCCCTTCCCCCGACTGTGCCTGTGATAAAGTCGGCCGTGTGGTGTCGATGTCTCGCACAGCGGGTTTCTCTCAGGTTGTCTAAATGTCCTTTCCAATCTAGCCTTCCCAGAGTGAAATCAAAGCCACCCATCAGCCCAAGGTGTCACACTGGAAGCTTACACCTCATAAACCCTCGTCAGGAGGCTCGGCACGGTGTTCACCCTAATACGGGATGACTGGCATCTCCAATGACTCCCGCCATCGAGCAGAGGCTTGTGGGTAATGCATTTTCCCCCACCTTGTGATTTATTTGGCATTTCCATGAATAATGTGCTCTTTAATTTTCATTGACATTACATCCATTATAATATGTTTGGAAATATCACCTAGCAATGCAGCAGAAGATTAACATTTAAAGGCTAATTTGATATGCACAATGCTGCATTTAAACGGTAGAAAACCTCTTTCCTTCTCTTCCATAAATTTATGGTTTACCAAAAAATGTGCCTGTTCCATTTGTCAATTGTAATGTTTAACACCTGTAGAGAGTATGAATAATATGGGCAGCAATTTCATTGTGAAAACTAATAACTGGATTTTTAGTCAGCAACAAATTCATAACACAGTTCATTGCAAGGCCATAAAAACAGACTGGGAAACAGCCTAGAGCAAGCCACTGCATCTATTAAAAAGACAAAAGCACATTGGTCATGCAGTTAAGTAAATTGGATATCTGTTATGATTGCCTTGTTCATTGTTTCATTTGCAGGCCTCAGTATTGATCATACAGCGAAGGCTCCAGGGCAGCATGTTAAAAAGCCATCTTGTTGTTAGGGGCCACAGAACATAAAGTGCTTTTGGGCAATAACAGGTGAACGAAAGCTCCATCACTCTCAGACACCATTGGGGCCCTATCCGGATAAGGAAAAGGCCTTATAAGAGCCTTCATCAGGATAATAATTTATAAATCCATGTACCAAATAAAACATAAATGTTTTACAAGAAATATCTACTCCCCATATTCTGCCTTATTTGTAATGGGTAGCAGTGTAGTGAAGCATGAAGTGTTAGGGAGTTTGTTTTCATTCCCCCGAAGGTTGCAGTTTCAGTTCTATGGCAAACTATCACTGTTGTATCCAGAAACAAGGCGGATAACATGGTTAGCTTTTGTGAAAAATCAGCTGTACAAAATCTACAATATCACATGTTTTATCCTTGTTCTCATTTTTTATTGCTCTAGGTTTTTTTTTAAATAATTGTACTTGTACTAATTGTATTATATAGATTCAGTACACATTATCATATACATTTTTGTCTTTAAACCATAACAGCGGTAAAGATTACATTTGTAACAGTCTCTTATTCAGAGATGGAAAACTGACTTCATCCAGACAAGGTGCATACAAAAATGTCAGGTTAATCGACCAATACAACTCTTAAAACAAACCAGTTCTTCCCTGAAAATATATACAAATAATATGATATAAATATGTTACACATATCGCCAGAAAAATACATAAATGGACTACGGTGGCCATAGCTAAACAAAGTAATCAATCAAATACATATCACACATGACAAAAATTCAAAGGAATTAAATTCCTTGGACAGATTGGACATTTCTACAATATTTATTTTTCAGCAATGGAGGGGGCCCATTTTATTTAGCTAATATTGCTTTTATTTTACCCATGTGCAGGAATCAATATGTAACAATAAATAGGGCTGTATTGATTCTGAGAAAACACAACACACACATTATGAAAAATTCAGAGCACTCTTTTAGCCTTCAGAAAAGTGAGCTTTCATTCCATCCTCAGAAGCCAACCTTTTCTGATGGATGAAATAGCCGTGAACCTTTTCCCATTCCAGGGTAATAAATTCACAATAGGAACTCTCCCTCAATCTGAAGCACAAAGGGACCATGGCACACAAAGGCCTCCTAATAATCTAGCACCAACCATATGTCAGTGATGTCATAGCAAATGACAGGAAGTCTGGGCATACAATGGGGGATAGCCATTTCTGGGGCGCAGGGACACTAAATGATAAACTGTCAATCTCTGACCCTACGCTAAGACTCTGCATCTGCAACAGCTCTTGGATCCTTCTGTCAAAAGCCTTTTTTTGGACCAATGAAATGTCATGGCTGGTGTGAAAGAAACTAAATTACTTCTGTGGTATTAAGGAGTTCAATCAATGGAATGTAGCAAAGTGCATGAATGAACATCAATTAATGGATGATAATGTACTGCACTTTCAGAGACACTGGGATACAATCAAATGCACTTAAGGCTCTATTTTCACAGTCCTCAAGGAGCAATGATAAAAATACATATGAAAAGACAAGTATTACATTGAATAATTGGTGCAGGTTCCTTATGAGCAAAGGCTGTCCAATCAAGCAAAATGGAAGTTTAATCGAGATACTGAAAAACCAACATTATATTCACATGGATCCACCTTATGTTCATAAGGATTACAAACCCAAAATGAATCCCATGAAATTCCTTTAATTGTATACATCTGATATTGGACATAATTGAAAACATACAAGTCTAAAGTTATGCAATCAAGCATCTGACATGTTTTCGATTAAATTGTGAATAAAACAAAAACAAACTGGACATTCAAAATCTTAGAAAATCACTGCTTCACAGTGAATAAAAATGTTACTAATGTAGTATTTCACTTCTTGTGCAATACAAATGTGTTGTGCGTCACACAAACTGCAAGTAGTTGTGTGTAATGAATTCACCCCTTTGCTGCAAAGCCAGCACATGATGCAGGAAGCCAAAACCCAGCTTTCCTTGCTCAGAACTGCTAGCTGTGGTAACAGGTGAGAGGCATGTTCACATGAGACAGGGAACAGTGAACTAACGCAGCTGCGGATTATAACGCTGCTAGCTAAACTGTGACAGGTAAGGTGAGAATTTCACTACAGCAGCTGAAATTCCATGATTCTGAAAAGACCAGAATTCACATAAATCCATGTGTCCTTTCTTTGCTTCTGGTATTTAGTTATATTACAATATTATGCAACCAAGACGCTACCACACACCCATATAAAGCATAACACTATACTGGTGCAAAATACAGCTATCAAAACTTGCTGTAGGAAGTAGAGAGATTAAATAAGATAAATAAAAAATAAGTAGTGAGCTGCCTTGTCAGCTGGCTCATTTTAAAAATGATATGATGTAGTTACTGATGGAACCCCAGAACAGCATGAATTCATCTGCATAACAAGCCAATTAGATGGTCTTGAATATTAATGGTTCATATGATGGTGAGCCATACTATGAATTCATGTGTGTTTAGTTTAGACATTTGACCTTCACACATACACACACACACACACACACACACACGCATGCACACACACACACATGCACACACCCATACACACACACACGCGCGCGCGCACACACACACACAGTCACGCCCATGCACACGCACACACACACACGCGTGCATGCGCGCGTGCAAACACACAGACACACCCACGCACACATACACACACACGCACACACACACATACACACACGCGCGCGCACAGGCACACAAACACACACATGCACACACACACACACACACATATGAACAGTAAGTGCACAGCACAAGGTTATCAGGATGCAAAGGGAGCAGTGGGTTATAGCGAATGTAAATCATGCTTGCTTACCGATGACATACGTGAGCAGGAGCGCCAGCGTGACCGTCACGGCTGTGGCGCTGAGGGCAGTGCACTTCCAGTTGCAGCACTTGTAGGGCTTGCTGAAGGTGAATGCCGGTCTGGAGAAGGTACTTCTGGGTAGCGGTCGTGGCGGTGGGGAATACACTGTACTGGAGGTGAGGGGATAGTTCTGGCTGGCCGCGCTAAAGAGGGCGGAGGATCCTGATCCATGCTTGAACAAGAAGTGTCTGAGATAAAAAGAAGAGCCAGACATATAGGGGTGCTGTTCAAAATGGGTGGAAACTTGCCAAAGATTTGATATGAACATATTTATCAAGTATGTGCACATGTAATAATTTATATTAAGTATAAAATATCACCAGGGCAAGCAGATGCAAATGCATTATACATTAAGCTTATAATATGACCTGAATAAGGCACTTCCATGAATGTTTTAGTCACACTTAAGAAAAAAAAAAAAAACTATGTTCTAGCTGAACCTGTGGTCACACTGATGGTCACTGTTTGTATGGCTACTTTTGTACTGATACAGAATAACAGAGGCGGCACCCTGGCATGGTTAATCTAATGGCACACACAGACAAACATTCTTCACATGATGCTGTGATATCTGATACATGCAGCTAGGCGCCATGCTACTGCTGACAACACTGAATTACTCTTATTAAGAGCAAAAAACAGTCAATAAAATCCAATCAATGCTTGTCCCTCTGAAACATAAAGAATTAAAAAAAAGAATATGCTTGTGGGTTTAAATACAATCAATGTGCTGATGTGACAGAAATATGTAATTGCATTGAGACAGGGGTAGGCCATATCATCAGCATATTTGTGAGTCTATATATCGACTCAGCTAATAGAAATGTTCAGTTACCTTACTTTGCCCTGAGTATATCACAGACTATGCCAATATTTTAATGCAGATTAAAAATCCATATGTTTAACAGTTCTTATTGTTAAGAAAACCATTCTGTCCATAATGTAGAATGCGTATACATTGGTAATATCATTTGTTACCTCAGTTTAGCTGCTGAAGCCTTAGCTGTGTCCTTGACATGGACTGCAGTATGATTCTGTAAAGCTATTTGTTTGTTTGTTTGTTTTTTCATCAGGGTTCAAAAGCACTAGCATGAATGTTGGTGATGTCACAAGTTTGATAAAATAAATAAACTTTTCTTGGAAACTTCTGTTTGCCCATTTTCCTCACTCAGGTTTTCTGCCACTTCTCTCTCCCTCACTTCAGTTGAGAAGCTGCACTATAGCTCAGTACCAAACTGTGCTGTACTATCAACCACTTGCTACGTGAGGGACAACAGGCTACCTCTTCTGGTTTTGTTCTTCTTCCACAGGTACTGTCAGTACCGGGCGCTGTCAAGACCCCACATCCTACTTCAAACCCTGCCTGGGTCTTCAAAAGGCCTGCCAGCCACTGATCCACACAGTGGCTGAGCTCTACTGTGGGACCAGTGGCTGCTTTCCTTTGCTTCAGCTGGCAAAAGCTGATAACAGCTACGAAACGCCAGCATCTCTGGCTTTTTGCTGTAGTTTTAAGCTAGCTCAGTGCTACAAGTCTATAATATACAGAAATACACAAAGAATGTTGCTCAGTTTTTTCCCCTTTATTGTTTGGACACCACTGCCAGGCCAAGAGGGAATCTATTACTATTTTCC
>JAFBMS010000033.1:1592084-1659584 GCA_019788955.1 Albula glossodonta | reverse complement strand
ACGCTGAACACTGCTGTCTTTTACCACTTATCGCAGCAACAGCCTTTCTTCACCTTTATTTTAAAGGAAAAGCTACCACCTAATTCAGAGGGCACAAGCTCACTTGTACAATAGTATAGGTAATACTGCAGATAAAAAAGTGAATAAAATAAAATGTTAAACATGCAGTATAATAAATGTTTATCTAAGGAGGAACTCAGGGATAGTGAAATTTCTGGCATTGATGGACATCAGAGTTGAAAAACTTTTTTATGGAGAATGTCTAATAAAGAGTTGTTCTTTATGATGTATGTACATTTACTAGTACAATGTATTTTTAATTTCATGTACAATGGATATGTGGTATGGGTAACAATGTAAATATCATAGATCTTCTGTGATAGCCTAATTCAAAATAAATAAATGAAACATATTGTAAACAGCTTAATAGACAATGTTGTTTCGCCTGAGAGTTTAATCGCTTTGGCAAAACTTTTACAAAAACAATGCTTGGAGTTTGCGCTGTACATATTCATGCTGGCAGAGGCCTGAGGGGACTGCCAGTGGGGGCGATTGCGAGGCTCATTGACAGATGCATCCCTGGGATTCGGTTTTAATATTTAATTCTGTTTAATTTGCATATTTAACACCCAGAGATGCCACTGTGCTGGGATTTAGGAGCTCTCGGTTTTAGGGAGGAATGGCTGGCAAGGTTGCGCCAGGACAGAGCAGTGGCTGAGCAGACTGGGCTTCTGCACAGAGCCACGGCAAGAAGCTCTGAGGTCAGACAGCAGCCAGAGAACATCACAATGGAACGCGGAGGTCAACAGTCTATCTAACAAGGGTTTAGCCCATGAGGGAAACATATAAAAAATACAGGACATTTTTAAGTTTCATTTTTGTTCGGCCAGTTGATCGATGCAATAATTTTTGTTACTGCAATCTGTAATAGACACAAAATGAAAGCCCAATTAAAATGAAAAAGGACACTTGCTGCTTGACTACAGTTCAGCAACAGAAAGTTCATAATGTGTTTTTTTTTTTTTTTCGCTTGAGTCAGAAATCCCCCCAAGCATCTCTGCCCCACAGTGCTTTTCTATTCCTAATTTGTCACATGTCCCCTGATCTTCCAAGACAATAGCCACCAGCATCATGCTACAGTTCAGCTTAGCATCTCATATAAGAAAGCATATTTCCCCTGAGTGCTCCCAGCAGAAATGAGTGTTATTTCACTTCAGGTGCTGTGGTGAGATCATTAAAATGACTACCTTGTCCTCTGCTTATTTTTAACGTGAACTAAGGACAGCAGTGCAGAATGGCAAATTTCAATTAAAATTTCCTCTGCTCTTATACCTCTCAAATAATGCGGTGCAGCATATTTCTTAACAACATACTTTCTTTTTTATACAGGCAAATTCCCTCTTTGAAAATGAAAACCCATCAAAGCATGTCTGTGGTGATCAAAATGTAAGAAGATTTATGTATAAAGCTGCCTTCTATCTATACACGTGACATGTTACTTTCTGTCAGGTTATTAATGAACAATTACTAAAATATATATCCCCTGGTCCTGCCTTGGATGAAAGGCAGACTGGAATTAAATGAGCATTACTGATCTCTCTAAACTGTGAATGTAATGGCATTGCACATGCAAAAGATACAGATGGGTGAATGAAAGCTACTATAGCATGGCTTGGTTACCCCCCTTGTCTGACTGCTTGAAAGGTGTGCATTGTTTTTAAATAGTGTGCATGGTGAGACAGCATAGTCAGATATCCTACATTTAAGAATCACTGGTATAATTGATGCACTCTTAGAAAAAAAGTACTTTCTAGCACTTTTAAAGGTTTTTCATTTGCCCTGCTGGGGGAACCCTTAAAGGGTAATCTAAGATACAGATATCTTTAAGGGTTCTTTATATAACCCAATATAATAAGGTTCTACAGAGAACCTATGAGTGAAATGCTTATCAAAGAAGAACATTTAAGGGTTCCCCCAGCAGGGCAAGTGAAGAACCTTTTAGGAAGCTTTTTTTTCTGAGTGAGTCTATGAAGCGCTTCCAGTGAAATTGGCCTTGTCACTGCTTGGAATTAAAATGCAAGCAAATTCACATTATCGAAGAATCCATCTGCAACTTAACATAACAACATCAATTCAGTTAGCTGCAACAGCACAGTGCGTCAACAAAGTGGTATTACCACTGGAAATAAATGGAAGCTTTCTAAGAAATCACATTTAATGTTTTTGGCAAGTATGGAGAGTATGAAATTTACAATGGTTTATCTGCCAAACAGTCCAGTAAAAATGGGTCTGTTTGTCAAAATGTTTGTCTCAACAAGTGAAGCGCTGGAGTTGGGTACAGTCAACCTGCTGAAACAAATTCTTGTCTTTCCCAGCTTCCAGTCACTGAGAGACAACGGCAGCCACAGCAAGCAGAAAATCTGAACATCCATTTTTATGATTGTATATTTGAACTGTTTGATGTATTCTGATCTTGATACCTATTTATATGTATCAAACAATTTTGAGTAGTATTAGCATAAATATAACTCACATAACTGGTAAAAATAATTTTAAAAATACAATGAAAGCAAATTTGCTTTACAGTAAAAGGCTGTCTAATTACTCTATACGCTCTGCCAGTTGATGATCATTTGGTCGACTTTAACTTTTATACACACACACACACACACACACCTGATTATACCCATAAATCTGCAGCATGAATTTAATAAAACTGAATAATGAATGTGGCTTATCATCAAACATTAAGACCTTCCTATACATTCTGGTCATATTCTGCAAACCAAGCAGTGATATAAGACGATTAAGATATTAAGCATAGAGAATGAATGATTCCTCATTTTAATGCATCTGGGGGAATATTTTAAGAGCTCAATTCAAATCAATAAATGATATACATTTTATCAATTCATATTGAATCTTGTTCCCTTTTACAGAAGGCAAGGCACATTGAGGATTTAATCTAGCCACAAGGAATTGACTGAGTAATGAATTCAGTCAAATAGCATTTTTTTTTTCTGTTCTCTTTGTAATATTTTGTCTTTTAAAACTGATTCTTGTCCTGAATGCTGATTGGTCAGTCATACTTTTTAGCTGTGCCAATATTCATTACTAAGCTGGAATGAATGGAATATTTATACATAATTTTAATATAATGCACATTCCTGAAAACATAACAGATCTAATCTAGATGCTGAAACATTGTAAACAGTAGCCAGTAGCCTCTTCAGCTCAATGCCCAGAGCCTGTCAAGCGCTTCACATATTGGTGTGCTGAGATTAACAACAATGGAGGAGTAAGTCAAGCAGATACTCGCTCAGATGAAATTTAAATGTAAACCTTGTTGCTTAGTGATCATCTAACTTGATAGCAAAAGAACATACAATATAGTCAATTTTACTTTCACTTTTCAGAGTCTATATAAATATCTATGGATAGATCCAGATCAGCATTAATCATTCATCATTAATGTCAGGCCTATCAATACCCTCTAACCATGTTGGTGTTCATGATGAGCTCTTGCTTCATATCACATCCCCACTTCCAGCTACTGTCTGTGACCCCCGACCTCATGACAGTGTGTAAGATCAAAAAAAAAAAAAAAAAAAACGCTTATGGCAGTTAAAGCACCACAGGGGTTAGATTGAACGGTCCCCTGTGGCTTCAGTACCAATGAGAGGAAGCTAGCTCCACCTCACCTGCAAAACCCTGCACACCAGCCTCTGGCAACTACCCCTACAGAGCACATATCCTGCTCATCCTCTCATCCTAATCAACCCTCCCAGCCTCATTTCAGTCACGTCTGCTGCTCCGCTCCCAGGAGCGACTGGCACAGAAGTCATTAAACTACAGTACGATTAAATCACAAGTTGAAACACTTTCTTTATGTGCAAAAAAGGATAATATGATTTAAGTTCCTGAGTAAAAGGGATAAAGGTCACACTTTCCCTCTTGGATTCTTTCTGAAAGATTTATTTCATTCCCGACACCAGGAAAATAGGTGCCAGTGCTGAGGGTATGGAGAAACTGGGGAAATTACATACAGGTTAGACAGTCGCTTTGGTTCGCCATGCTGTGAATTATAAAATCAAATAAGGTTTTATTCGAAAAATATGAAGGGGGGTCACATGACCGGTTTTCGGAATGACAGCTTACAGCTAGTCCTCCTACAACCATTCCCTCAATTAGATTATTTTTCCTGAATTTAGTTCTTCCACCTGTTTCAGTTGCATATAATTGCAAATAATGTCTACCAGTCATGGGAACCCAAGTGCTTCACCAGCAAGCTCTCTTGTAGAGAAAAAATCTAAGTAATTTGAATCAACCGAAATGGCTAAAATGGCAGATCTTCTATCTGAGTCATGAGAGAAACAAACAATTTTTTTCAAAACTGAGTTAGAAATAATGTCAGCTAACTTTAACAATCAACTTGCCACAATCACTGATGACCTCTCAAATTAGACAAAGTCTATTCATAAATTACTCACAAGAGTTTACAAAATAACTGGAGAGCAAAGAGTACCGAAAAAAGAACTGAATGTGCACAAAACGCAGCTTGAGGCTATAGAACACAAGACAACACAACTTGAGGATCCCTCCAGTCGCAACAATGTTCACCTTGTTGGGCTACCCAAGGGCAGCAAAGGGAAAGACCCTGTTGGCTACATTACAAAAGCGATCAGGGAATGGTTTCCCTCACTGGCAGATAAGAGCAGGGAGATTGAGAGAGCTCACTGAATCTACAGGAGGTCATCGGATGGTCGGAATACACCTCGGGTGTTCGTCTTCCAGTTCTTGTGCTACCAAAATAGGCAGTTACTGCTGAAGACGATCAGGGGAACTGGCCCCATCTGTTCTGTCCCTGGTTTCAAGCCGCGCTTCTTTGTGGATTACAGTGCAGCAACAGCGATGATGAGAAACGCTTTCTACAGAGTCCAGAAGTCTCTCAGGGCAGCCGGGGTGGATAGCTTCCGACTGTACCCAGTGACTCTTAAGGTTACTGGTAAAGATGGAACCGTGTGACTCTGTACTTGACTTGAAGATGCAGAAACACTGATTCCACGGTTTGGTGTAAATTTAATGAAGATTTATTTCGGTTGGCGATGTTGGACTGGTACCATGCTGGTTAGACTTTGACATTGCTTCGCTGTGATATGTGACAGTTTTGGGGGATGATATTTCTTTATTTTATAGGCTACCATCTAGACACAATAAATTTGTGTTGAATTTGTTGAAATGGTTATCATACAATGATGATTTCATTACTAAATCTGACTCTGGACTAGCTTGTCTTGAAGAAACTCAATTTTTAGGATTCCACAGCAGTTGAACTCAAACTTGTCAAAAGTGAACTGATTTCACTTCTAAAAATGCAATCTGAATTTATCATGCACAGGGTCCGACAACACTATTATTTCAATGGTACCCGACCCAGCCATTTGTTAGCTCTCAAGCTGCATAAGAATAAATGCTTTTCTGATATGCTGTCTGTTTTGTCTTCACATTGAACACTTACTACTGATGCCATTCAGATTAATTCCATATTTCAAAAATGTTAAACTCAACTATGCAAAACTGAAACACATGCAAATAGTTCCAAGCATTTGGAGTTTTTAAATACAATGGGATTACCATGACTCTCTCAACAGGAAGCAGATTTATTAGGTCAACCAACAGCACTCACTGAGCAAAAAGACACATTGCTTTCAATGAAAAAGAGCAAAGCCCCAGGTGTGGATGGTATACCCCCTGAATTTCTACTTACATTTTTTTTCGCAGTTAGGTCCTCCATTGATGGCTATAATAAATACAGCCATTGAAAAGGGCTCCTTCCACAGAGATATTAATATGGCAGTTTTTTCTCTCTCTCCTACTAAAAGCAAACAAAGACCCTATTTCATGTAACAGCTACCGTCCAGTATCCTTAACTGGATCTGATGTGAAACTCTTTGCCAAAGTACTTGCTCTCCGCCTTGAAAGAGTTATGCCCAAATTGGTTCACTATGATCAAAGTGGATTTGTCAAAACCCGCCTAGCTTCCGAAAATATTCAAAGATTACTTCACATTCTGGATGCTGCTCCTGGAATAGCTGCTCCATGTGCCCTGGTGTCTTTAGACGCCAACAAAGCGTTCGACAGATTAGAGTGGGGATATTTATGGTCTGTACTAGAGGTTATGGGTTTTGCGAAAAATGTTATCAAAAAGGTTAAAGTCTTCTTCCCTTCTGCCGTGATAATGACTGTAAATAATTGCTCTTCCCCATTTTCAGTATCTCGTGGTACCTGACCCGGATGCCCTCTTTCTTCTCTTTTATTTGCCCTGTATATTGAACCATTAGCTCAAGCCATTCATTTATCTCCACTATATAGTCCTATCGATGTCATAAATACAAAACATTATATATCTCTCTATGTAGACAATATTTTGTTGTATATTGACAATACTGCACAAACATTTCCACATTTATTTACTACTCTAGATCACTTCAGCAGTCTTTCTGGGTACAAGGTGAAATGGGAAAAGTCTGTGCTGCTACCTCCAAATGCAGCTATGAAGGGAATTGATATGCCTTCAGTGATCACAGCAGTTTCAAGTTTTAAATAAGTAGGAATTGATGTTCATCCTTCACTACATAACACAGTAAAACAAAATTTCACAAGAATTGTATGCAAGAATACTTAGGATCTGAGGAAATGGAGCCAATTACCACTCAAACTCGTGTTTCAGTTATTAAGATAATAATTCTCCCTAGAATTAATTTCATATCCTCTATGATTTCACTACCACTACCTTTAGGATACTGGGATAAACTAAACACTAACTACCTGTGGAGGGGGAAAAGGCTCCGCTTAAATTTGTAACCCTCCAGCGAAGGAAATCCAATGGTGGTCTGGGACTTCCCAATTTTAAACTTTATTATTACTCCTTCATTCTCTGTCCCTTGTCACCTTGGCTTGACTCAGATGCAAAGGTCTCTTGGCATTCACTGGAAGAAAGCTTAGTTGCGCCACACTGTCTACAAGACCTAATCTATTCTCATATTCCTTTGAAAAGTTGTAAACTGAGACATGGTCCACTTATCTCCCATTTAATTTCAACATGGCGACAGTTTGAAAAATTGGCAAGTTTGATCTACAGACATTTCATGATTTGCAGCTACAGTATGACATACCAGGCTTTTCATTTTTTCTTCACCTCTGCCTTCTGCTGTGATAGCATATGGTGTGCCATTGGGCACTGTTATACCTATACACCTGCACCACAGATTGTTTGATGTAGGTAACAAAACCAGAAAAACTGTAACTTCTACCCATACCACCCTGTTGTGTGCCTCATATAAGCCTTTAGCACTCCAGTTTACCTGGGGAAGAGAGTTGAGTGCCTCTGATGCACAGATCTGTTGGGACACAATTTAGGACATTATTATCTTCTCCTCCATGAACCCTAATCATCAACAAATTCATTTCAATTTTATACATAGAACATATCTGATGCCTCGTAGATGATATTATATGGGGCCATATGTGCCCAACACCGTTTTTATGCTCTGCTCCGAAGGTATTACAGGAAGTTTTCTTCATATGTTCTGGTAATGCTTGAGGATGAAGGAATTTTGGACCAAGGTTTCCTCAACACTGTCAGAGGTCCTCAAGACTCACGTACCACGCATAATTAAAACATTCATTTAGAATGATGACTCTGTAGCAGCGGAAGTGGAGTTCATTTGTGAACTGTTACATTAAAAATGTTATTTTTATTTTCATTACTTAATTTTTTATCTGCTTTGTATGAGCATTTTCTTAAAAGCTGTAACTATATTTATGGGTAATGGGTACCATGTGGAGGCGGGGGGGGGGGGGGGGTTGAGGTCAGGAGTGGGGTGGAAAAAATTTGGTTCTAATATCTACTGTATTTTGTCCACAATCATCTCTTTGAAAACAACACAAATCTGATCACAAAAAAAGAAAAATATGAAAATGGGCATACATATTTTTCAATTACTTGACTTTTATTGAAAAAAAAAAATTATTGGAAATTACCACTGATATTTCCCCCAGATATGCATGTTTAAAAGGAAAAAAAAAAACATTCATTTTACTTCCCAGAGAAACAAAATCCAGAAATAATATCTAATTATGAATAGATTCATATCTGGTTAAAGCCCTTCTTCATGGCTGGCTGGGTAGGTGCCAGTGTCATCCACAGCCATTATGAGAATGAATTCAGCTGTTATTTAGTCTTGATTGTGAAAGCAGACCATTTATTTACCTCATGTCCTTGTAGAGACTAATTCCTACAGACAGGCCCGAGTAAGCCCCAGATGTACCCCTCACTGCCCCCCTCCGCTGTCAGTCAGAGAAAAGGCTTTGCTCCACACAGAGCATGGCTTTGCAACATGTGGTGGAATTCGGTGAGATAAAAGCTTGGAAATCTACTGGATTTCTTCCTTTCTTCTCCCTTACAGCTGGCAGATGGGTAAAAAAAAGACCTGAGAGGTCAGTTGACCCCAGATGATGGCGTGTGGGGGGCTGGCAACGATTACAATGGTAGGTGTGTGCTCACCTGGTCTCCAGAGGGATGTTGCTGTTGAGAGCCCAGCTGTTGTGGAGCTGCGCACAGTCAGTCTGAGCCCCGGCCGTGTCCACAGCCTGGCTGCCCTGGGTACGGGCAGGCAGGGTGTTCCGCTGCAGCGCCTCAGTAGCATGGGGGGCGTGAGGGGTGGGGCGGGCGCAGGTGCAAGCGTGAGGAGGTGGTGGAGGTGGGGGGAGGGGCCTGAAGGTGAAGTGGGCGTGGGGGCTGCTGGGTAGCTCTGTAGAGACAGGAGAGACACACAAAAATGGTGAGGACTCTGTTACTGCTCCAAATCCACCTTAAATCACACGGCCATTGATGCCTCTGTAAAAACATACAATACAATACAAAATACAAATACAAAAAAATGGAAAGGGCAATGTTTTTTTTATGTCCCAATCACACCAGCCTGGTATACCACACACATGCAGCACTGCCGAACCTGTAAACGAAAATCTATCTTCATTAAACTTTGATTCTGACAAAACAGTCCTGGCTAATATATTTCCATACTGTTTCTGTATTCATATGCAGAGGAGTGTGCTGGCTTTGTAAGATTCCATAACAGCTGGAGGCCACAGACATGATGTGAATGTTTACAGTTCCTGCAGAATCAACAGATTATTACACATGGTTACTTCTGTAAGATCCCTGTCAGGCATTTCATGGGGGATGTGAAGAAACCCTCACCTTAGCATTGGGACCAGCACAGAAACCATGATCTCAACAGCAGAGGCATAGCAGCTTAGACACTGCTCACATTCACACAGGGAGCCCATGAAAGTGTGACATTTATAACACTTGCTTTCCCTCGGTACAGATTACTTACGTATTGCTTTCACCTTAGACCAGCTTTCACTGAGTTGAGTGATTTATTAGAAAATGTTGGTTATGTCTCTAAAGGGGTGGTGTGTTTCTTGCTCTGAACAGAAGAACATGTTTAAACCTGGATTTTGAGTAACAGACCCTCCGATATCAAGCACTTCTTTATCATCTTACTGCCAGTCTTTCAGTTTTTCCTATAAAGTTGCATGCTGCAGCCTTATCTGCATTCATGCTGCATATTGCTCGGGGACTCGTTCCAGATGTCAAAGTCTCCACTGTCAGAGGCTTTCAGAGAGGAGGGATCATGTGATTGACATGCTTGTGTCTTCTTGTCTGGTAAGGTACATGGGACTCATGTCCTACTGAAGACAGAGTGAAGCTTCATGCCCTTCCATTTTGATGGAGCTCTCATGTGCTGTCAATGCATCACTGCTTTGAAGCAGCAGTAATTGCTTTTCTATGGAGAAAAAAGTCTTTTTACTGAGTTAATGTTTGACAGCACATGGTATGGCTGCACTCATACCAGGGCTCAGGAAACCTCTGACCTGCTGCAGTGTTGCAGGTGATGTGCACCAATATCAGTTTATAAAGAGAGAAAGGGGGTGAAGTCCTTTTCCCTTTTTGACAGAGCCATGAGCAGACAGCACAATAAAGGGAAACACATGAATTACGCATCAGATCATTGCCATTTCTGTTCATACACATCCACCACATTTTAAACCCAGACCATGTTTCAACGTTTGGAATAACAGAGGAATGCCATGTTATTATACAGCAATATTAATGAGTCGGGAAGGTCTTCAAATGTGTGACTAAAAAGTTCTGACTTTTTAGTGTGACTAAGAGGTTTATGGATTAAAGGCAACTCTGCAATCTTTTGTCTGAAATTTGGCAGTTATTGTTCTGAATCATAGACAGAATTACAGATCCTCATGGAGTTAAGAGGAATGTTGAGGACCGTGATCTGTATGAAAACTGACCATTCATCCTCCACAAGCAGGACTTCTCCCGTGGAGCACAGTGCTTGATTTTTTGTTGCTATCAGGGGACAATTAATGACCATGGATGCTGTCCAAGAGATTAAATTCCCTCAGAAAAAAAAATGCAAAGGAATAAATCTGTCTCTCTTGTTGACCTTGAAAGGGAAGATCAAGATTTTGAGATGCTTATGTGGCTCCCGCAGCTCTGAACTGGAGACTGATCTACTTAATGAATCTGATAAGTCCAATTACTGATAAGGAACAAAATAAAGCCACCAGAAGCCCATTTAAAAAGGATGAACTGGTCTTTTATACAGTAACAGAATGGACTGTCAGAGAGCTGGGCAACTAATTATAATTCCATTTCATTTATGGCTGCAAAACACTCCATTTTAATATCCGTTTAACTTTTTAGAATGACGTCTTACAAGAATTACATCCTCACAATGACCATCTTGTGAGATATCACGCATCTCTAAAACCTCCTGAAAAACCAAAATAAAAGGAAAACTATTAAACTTTTTTTTTTTTCAGAAATACAAACTTTTAGTATTGGTACCAGTATGAAACCTTTTGGCCCTTTGACCGAGTCACCCACGCACATTGCCAGCAAGAGGATCAAAACCACATATGGTCACATAGGGTTTGATTCTCCCTGGAACATAAGCCAGATCGAGTGGGTCAGACTGTGAGAGCGCTTCAGTTTCACTCAGCTGTTGCAGGGACTCTAAACCCTTAAAGCCCATTAAGACCACTTTGTCTCATCAAATTGAAAATATATTTCAGAATGATTTCACAGTTTAACAGAGACACAAGAGTGTGGAAGTCTTCAGTGGCTATGACCAATTTAGGCAAAGAAAGTGATGTTTGAGTTTCGCAGATCAGTCTAATCTGCAGAGTTTATGCAGCCGCCGTACGGCAGGATAAGACAAGTATGGGATTTATGTCAGGAATCCGTTTTCCTCCAGCACCCAAAATGATGTATAATTCCTGGTTATGTGGAAATCCTTTGATTGTCACACACGTTTTGGCTCAGTGCCATTGAGGGTGCTCCTGCAGATCGAGAGATCAGAACCATCCCCCTCCTTTAGATTCTTATTCTTTTTATCGGGAAAAGAAATAATGGAAACACCAATTTAAAGTCCCTTAATTGGGTTTTGGGCCACCGCTGTTTTTGATGAAACGGACTGCTCTCTCTCCAGGTTGACACTTGCTGTCAGCTGATGTGCTGTTGCTCACATGTCGTGCCATGTGCCGCGCTCCGTGCATCAGCGCACAGACACACAGCCATTAGCTGATGATTCAATGATGAGGTCCATGCTGGCATCTCACAAGACAGTATCTCTCATTAAACTCCAGGAATATCAGCTTCTCTTGACCACTGAAGTTCCCTGGAAAATGTGTCCTAACAACCAGTTCTCAGGATCACTCAGGTCTTCTCTTGCAGTCATGCAAGCCAAGGTTACAGAAACACTCATAACTAAAGGTCTCACTCCTTAGGCATGGACATTAGTCTGCAGTGTCACCCAACAGTACAAATTCCACTGCATACTTTTGGTTACATTATCAACCTTGCTAATTTAAAAAGTTACATTACGGATGTGGTTGCAACTACTCTTACAACCTCTGAATGACTCATTATTGCTAACAATGGCCATCGTGTTCATTGTTTTGTTGAATTTTTTAAGATATTTCAACACAGATTCTTTACGTGGGGAAACATCATTCACATGCATCTTTAATCTTTAAAATACTTCTGCCAAAATACTTCTGTCAAGGTAAGAAAAGCAATGGATAAGCATAACTATTTGGATTAACTCTACCTTGAACTATGAAAAATCTATGACTTGCAATGTAGATTTTATATGCCTTCAGACCCTGAGTACCTACAGTGTTTCTGTGATATTTATTCACCTTTTAAACACTCTGATCTCTGTGAAAATATAAATATAAAAAATAAATTAATGATCAGGGGAAAAGGATAAAATCTGTAAGGAGGCACCTAATTAAACAGCGGATATATAACTATAAACAGAATATGCATGCGTCTGTCTGGAAAAAAACTGTAAAATCAATCATCAAAATGCTGATCAGTCTAGGTCGACTACACTTTGCACTTAATATTCATTTTATATTTCCAGCCTATTTTGCAGTTCCACAATCCAATATCCTCAAATGAACCAGGCCAGCAAACATATTTATATTTCATGAAACTTAATTTGATCTCTTAAAGAAAAATAATGTACAAAAGTTAGTAGTAATGACAGGGCAGGCTTTTGGCAAACCGATCATAAAACTTATCGGTGTGACAGAAACTATTATCCGCCAGATAAACAAGACTTTGATAAATGTATTCGCCTGTCACTGCAAGATTAAAATTCAGACTATTCATGTCCGTGCCACCAGCAGATTTTTGTTTGCATGGGGGAGTGAGTTCGGCCCTATCGCTTTCTGCAGCCTGTAGACCCTTTGGTCTCTGTCAGAAGACTGCATGAGGAAGGCCATGGGCTTGCGACTCTGTCCTCTGAAATCCCTCCATCACAAACAGTCTGTCCTTTACATTACCAGATGGCAAACGTGCTCGTGGCATGTTGGACGATGGTATCATAGTTATCGCCCCATATACAATACAGTTGTCATTGTAATTCCACACTGTGACCTAATTTTCTAGATATATTACTTAAAATTATTCAATTTTTAAAAATACAGTTTATGAGTTGTGACCTACAAATTCAAAGAACATGACCATTGAATATATTGCTTTCTGTTTATTGTACTGCAGAGGGATGATCAAGTGATGCAATAAATCAGCTCTATTACATTTCAGCCTGAAATGTGTCCTTCTTAGATAACTGATTTTGGTTGCACAAGAGACACGGCACTGCATTAAATTCAGTCAAATGAACATAATCTGTTTAAAGGTATGCGCACTCCAATCAAACTGGACCCTATATTACATCATCATTTACTTTGAGTACGTTATAATTTATTGGGCACAAGCAAGCGTGTTCCCCGGAATATGTTCTTGTAATTTTAAAATATAATGGCATATGCCTTTAAAGGAACTAGCCATTTTAATTGAATTGCATATACCCTTAAAGAGAGCTTGATTGAATCTGCCCCCCTGTGTGCAACAGAACCACAGTTGTGATGTTTATTTCAGGCACCAGACAGTGTAATCACGCTGAAAAGAACATGCATCCCAAATATAGCGCTTCAATCTCACATCCTGCACTTCTGCTAAACAAAATGACAGCTAAAGAACAGTAAAACATGTGCAGAAGATTGGTGTGATTCTGGTATGCAGTTGTCTGCTCTCTTGTTTACTAGAGTAAAGCCAGCCCAGAATGATAATTACATTTGTGGCTAAGCCATACCTGCTGATACAGTTCCTCAAAGCTTATGCTAGCTGGGAAATGAAGTAATGTCACTGCGTGCATTCAGAAAAGAATCACTAAAACAGTATGTGGATATTTAATAGAATATATTTATAATGAACTTACATGTAAACAGGGTGCACAAGAGTATATGTCAAGCACAAAAATACAGTGGAATAAAAGGCAATCCAGACACTTTGTATTCATTTAGTTCAATTATTTTCCATTGCTTGAAAATGATGTGTTCAGTTGAGATGCCCCTGTGCTGGGTATTAGAAAATCAGCATCTACCTCACACTGTTTACATGCTGTGCACTCTCTCTCTGACTCCTTTCTATTTTCCGACAGTAGATGCAACATTGCAGGAGGTTACTGAAAATGATATGAGCCATTCCATTATATCTGACATACTGAGGAGAAGTAATCAATCGCAAACTAAATTAAAATGGAGTACCCACAGAAGACTATTCAGTTTCGACAGTAAGTGCCTGAGTCTGATTTCAAAAGCCAATTAGATGTGTATTACTAGATTTGCTGCTTTATTTTATTTTATTTTATTTATATTTTATTTGGTTAAAAAAGCCCTCTTATCCAGATCTTGCCAAGCTTAGTACTGGGTGCCTACATATTAACTGAGAGTTGCTTGCTTTAAACTGCAGAGACCTGCAGTGCAACTTACATTCCAATATAATTGCTGCTGACATGCTGATGCATTTGAATTACATTTTCTATATCATTGTTTCACTTGCAGTTATTTTCAACAAAATTACATAAATTTTAATTGAATTTCAGATAAGTACAGACAATTAATTGCATCTTAACTAATGTTTGCAGATAAGATCACAAAGATCACAAGGACAATTGGGGTGATTCATAAAAGTCACAGCTTGGGGGCACAGCTTCCTGTAGGACACACTCCTGCACAAACGCAATTAATAAAAGGAAAACACGCTGGTGGAAATACCACCTGCTTCTCTATGAACTGAGACTCCCACTATATTATTTCTGTTTTATTGAATAAGTTTGTGAGGATGGAAGGAAGTGCGATTAATATATTACAATGTGGTTTCTAATCTAAAATGACAATGCATAGGAATAGCAATACTAGAAACATTTTGTGTATTTCTATGCATTACTACGTGCAACTATGTAAATATGCAAGATTTGTCTGCAGCAAATGTAATGGCTTTATGTGAATCAGCAGAAGAGTAATCATTGTTCAAAAATGGGGACCCTTTTTTTTTTTTTTTTCAAAAAATGGAGTTGCCCTCTTCTCTCCAGAGAAACATGACACAACACATGTTTATTCTAGGTCCTTAATATATATCAAGGTTTGACCATATACAGAGCCACACAAAAAATCTGGAAAATCCAGGTCAAATGACGGTCATATATATTCTCTATTTTCCATGTCCTCCCTTAATAAGGTAAATTACACAGAGAGGATAACTGCAAATGTGTAATAATTCATCACCTTCCTTTATAGATTAGTAAACATAAAAAAGTGGGATTTTACGGATTTAAGAGATGTTACATCACAGAATGCATTTAGACGATGTTCATAGCTAGAGGGAATAAAAAAAGGCATCCAATAGGTTTAGACAAAAAGCACAGGTGATACGAGGTTGCCACAAACAATAGTAGCAGTCATTTAATCAACCAACAATTTATCATTAAGTGCCATCAGATGTGCAAAAAGGAGACAAAAAAAATGTGGACTTGAGGACATAGTAATAAGTGTATGACAAATATATGAGCAGCATTGCTGCCAGCTTCTGTGAAATAAGACTTAGCACTCAAGCACCCCTGACAGCAATGTATTTCATAATCACAGATAACTGTACAGTGTGGCCATTACTGTGTTGGTAGGTTACAAAGGTTCCAATAGACTCGATAACCTGTTCAAGGCAGCCATGATTAGTTGTGCTCCATGAACTTTCGTGAGTCCCCCTCAGTGGGACTAAAGGACATTCTGTTTATTTAGGTAGTGATACAATCTAAATCATGTGATATTGGTTCCTGGAACAATATTTTTTTTCTGCTTTCAGTTACGCTGGATCCACAATATCCCTTGTTTCACATTCATTGGTTTTGCAACAAAGTAAACTTTTGACACTGCTACTTGAAAGATTCATGGTTTTGCCAGTGATTGGGGACGTATGAGCACAGTTTCTGTTGAGTTGTAATTTTTTTTCTTTGTCTGCTGATGCACTTTGAATGCTCCACTTTTCCTCACACAGCTCTTGATTTTAGCTCCTGGAGTTTTTGACATTGTAAGTGCTTGCTGTTTAAAAGGTGTGAGTACAGGGATTTCTGGTTATCCTCAAATAGGCTTCTGCATCCCGACAACGATCTGACCTTGACAAATGTAAATACTATGGATCACACATATCATACACATGCATTATTAAAGAGAATAAATATGCCCTCTGGAAGCTCTCATGATCCATCCTCTGCCCTCTTCTCTCAGATGGACTGCCAGCATATACTGCCAAAATCCCCTACACAGCACCCCTCGGATTTGGTCGGCAATAAAATCTCAGCCAAAATATATAGGAACGCAAAGGAAACAAAACTAGGGGAAAAAAAGTTACTATAAAAATAAATCAACAGTAAATGTGATCGATTTTACTTCTAGATGTCGTCTGCTCCATGTTGATGGATACTATAAGCGATCATTCAGCAAGGATATCTTCACTTAAGTGCCCTATAATGACACACAGCCCAGGTCTCTGGAGTGGTATCTCCACACCTGACAGGGGATGATCTCATTGAAGTCCATCATCGGTTTCACTAAAAGGGGACTTCATCTAAGACACCTGAGAGCTGGCTGATCCTGCGGCCGCCTGTGCTTGAAGGCCCAATGGGAACCAAGGACTGAGTCACAGGGTCTCCTGCTTCCAGGCCTGTGGCTTACTGCCCATCTCCACTGAAGACCTGGTAAACTGGTATTTAAATATCATCATGGCTGGGCTCCTCTGACAAAGCCAGCTCTAGCCAACATGTCATCCCTGTTCTTAGCTGTCTCTCTGCTTGGCAGTGTCTTGCTGAGCCATCTATCTTCTAAGCTGTCTCCCTGCATGGCGGTCTATTGCCTTGCTGCCTATCAGCTTAGGCTTCTGCTCTGCTCGGCTACCTCTTGTGTAGCTGTCTGTCTGTTTGGCGGTCTCTTGGATTGCTGTCTACTGTATGAGCTTTGCTGTCTCTGCATGACTGTATCTTACTTCGCTGTCTCTTGTCTGGCTGTGTGTAGGCAATACCAGGGCTTTGCCTGATTGTCTTTGTGTTTAGGTCTGTGTAGTTCATCTTTTTTAATCCCTGTTTTTATATTTTGACTTATGAATTCTGTATATTTTATTTACTTCTAGTATTATCTTTCAGTTTTGTGTATTATTAAGTAATGCATTGTAAATTTCCTCCTTCTCCTTATTATTATTATTATTATTATTAATTATTAACATATTTGTAACTTAATGGACTGAAGGGTGCAGAGAGTGTTGCTAATGATAAGGTGTCTCCAGCAGCAGACAGAACTGTTTCCCAGTTTAGAAAAAAAATGTTCATCTTCCTGTAAAGCCTATATTCTTGCATGTACACATTTTTAACCACAAATTGAGTCTTTAGCTGGTGTCACTGAATAGCCGACTACCTTAAAGTTTAGCGTTTTACAAAGTGCCTGAATATTTAATTGACTTGAGTGGGGATATTAATGAATTAGATCAGCTGAAATGAAGTGGCACCGAACATTTTTTAAATCTTAATTTTTATGGTCTACTTAAGGTCATTTGTGAAGATTTTATGCATCCATATTAAATGAAGGGCCTATATACTACAAGGATGAGATGAAGTCCCACGATACCATTGATCACAAGATGACGTGCATGTAGGACTAAAAGACCATATCCAAACTGTATTACAGTAAGACAGAATAAATAAACAAACAAAAACAGTCTCCATTAGCTACCACAGATAAGAGTCACAGTTACTATCTGACAAATTTGTTTTGTCCCTTACTGCCTTGGCAGAGAGCTCTCTTGATTAAAAATTTGCCTTGTATTGATGTTTCTGCAATGAACTGTATTAACATTATACATTTACAGGTCTAAAAAAACACAAGAGTTGCCATTACATTGAGTGCCAAAACTCAAACAGAACAGGCATAGAAAAGACTCCAGTGAATGTACCAGTGTAATACTCAGAGCCTGGTGATGTCTATGGGTCACTGATGTGAGCAGATATTGCATGTAAAGGACAAACACAGCTGATTTAGCTGTAATTTGTCCCAAACTTTGGGGACTATGTATAAAATGTGTGTTAAATTATACATGGTAAAACCAAAAGGTATTAACATACCCTTTAACACATGATAATAATTTACACTCTAACCACATCTGAATTGTTTTATTAAAATTGTGCAGAGCCCAATCAAGAAAAAATGTCTTTGTCACATACATTATGCAGGACACTGTATATTGCTGTGTTTGTTTATATTGATTAAAGCTCAGATAATTACTCTGATATAGATTTCATATTGCCCAGCCCGATGTCAATGTTGATCTTTTGAGATTGCTTAGGCAGTGAATCTGGTCTGTAATTATTTTCCATTTATTTAAGGATGCTGCTATAAATAAGCTTTAAAAAACCCTCCCCTGAATAAGCCTTGCAAACACAGCACAGTGCAATTACATAGAGGTATTGTTCTAGATAGGGTTTGAACATCAGATCATAAACAAGAGAAAAACAATGTGACTGGGAGCAAGGTCCATATAAGCCACAGATTCATAAACGATCATGATGTTCATAACATGACAGATTGTCATACTGAACCCACAAGGTGGGAACATTTTAACAAACGTGACAATGCTTATAATTGTTATTGTAATGATTATATTTGTGAATTTTCCTTTGAGAAAACTTATTTTTGAATTACATTATTGCATGTGTTCAGTTTTCTCAGGCTGTATTTTTTTATGTTTGTCATACTGTGACCTCTACATGATAAACACAGGAGTTCGGTGTATTGAATACAGTACAGCTATGACTAATATTACAAGCTTTAAAGGGCCCCTTCCAAACACAGAACAGTGAAATTAAGTGGCAGTACTATTCTACAGAAGTTTTGAACACAAGATCATAAGCCAGAAAATAACAATATGACTGGGAGCAGCGAGGGCCGTTTATGACACAAATTCATAACTGTGCATCTTTCGTCTTCAATTTGAGTCCTTCCCATCCTGACCAGGGGGCCCTATTACTGATTCCCTTTGAAGGAACGCGGCATGAGGCTCTGCGGCTTTGCTCTGGGGATGTATATTAGAGTTCTCCATGCATCTGAATGTACGATTAGCATGATGCTCTGCTGTGTGCAAGCTCACAGTATTGGCTTTTCTCTTCCTGCTAATGCGTGATAATACTCCCTTCTATGTGTCGCCCCCGAGCAAGAGACAGTTAATTACAGAGACGTCACGTAAACCTGTCCAATCGGGTGTGTTTTTGCCTGAACTGGACACCACCGAAGCGGTATTGATGGAAACAGTGGGGTTCCCTGGGAGATTTATCCATTAAGATGTTACTAAAGACTCTAAAGGGAGACGTTTCAAAACGGGTGACTTATAGCAGTAATGGGAAACATTAGCCTCAACCAGAGCCTGGAGAATAATATAGACTGAGTGCCCTGGCCCTCTCGCTTCATGTTTCCCACTACAGCCAAGCCTATGTTTCGGGGAGGATTTTTTTTTTCTCAGCAGATCAGAGGGCAGACATCGAGTTGCCTTTCCTCGCAGGTCTTTGATGCATCAGACAGGGTGTTGAGTGCATGGACTTTGCCTGCTTTTCAAAACTCCACATGTCCCCTTTATGTGCCAGGGGACGAGCGTATCGGTCTATTTGACAAAATGAAAATAGTTACATTAGCTCCTGATGAATGTTTCTGGGAAAATATGATGCAGCATTCAGACAGAAAAGCTAATTACCACTTTCTCTGCTCTGTTGCTCTTCATAAATGTATAAATATGCAAAAACATTCAAACTGTTACAAATCATCAATAAGTGACTGTTTTTGCTTCCCTCAAAGCATCTACATTTGACTCCATTGATGCAAAAACCATCAAATCTACAAACCACCACCCACCAATTATAGCTATATAACAAAAATAAAATCTTAGTAAGATGGATATATCGATAGGTACTGTGCCACCTAAGCTTACATTTTTAGTCAAGAATTGTATTTGATTATCCATTCATCCATTATTCATTTCTAAATTGACTAGAATACATTTTAAAATACTCTTTTCAAATGCGAGAATTTTCCAAAACAGTACCATGATCAGAGGTGCAACTGCAATACCCGACCTGTGACTTTAACCTGAAACCTCTCAGTTCCCAAACCACTAGCTGTATAGCAGTCACCAGTATTTAGTTTAATAATTGTAACAATGTGAGTTTTTTACCAGGCTTTTCCCAACATCCACAGTTCCGCTCCAGGTCACACGCAAAAAAAAAAAAAAAAGTTTGAATGGTGTGAGCCGATAATTGCTGTTGCAGAACACACAGAGGGCCCCCCCCACCCCCACGTCCGCTTCGCGTCGTCTGCCACAACGCCTGGCTTTTGTTTACCGAGTTCCCCGCTCCTCTGCGTTCCTGAGCTGATTAATGGCCCTCGTTGTTGCTTTCGAGCCTGGGGAGATTTGCAGAGCGAGTGATTAATTCATTATATAAGCAGAATTCTGTATCAAGAGCAAGGAGACCTAAATAAACTCTAAGACTAATGGCCTGGGATTGGGAAGAATGAGAGGGCCAACCTGACATGACCTGGCTATATGGGGCCGGCTTTGCCCCATGTCGCGCCGTACCCTGCTGACCCATGGTGGACAAAGCGGAACAGCTGGGAAAATGACGGGACATGGGACAGAGATGAGTACGGCTATGAAGAATCTGCTGGTTTGTCCAGTAACGTGTCCGCATTCATCTGTCTGAGTCAAGGGCACTATAGTTTGAAATGTCTCACAGTGATAAAGATAAAACAATAATATTATTTGGATACTATGTTTGGACCTAAACCATTCATATCTGTGGGTTGTATGTTGCTGCAACTTCTTCCACCGATTTGGAGGAGCATGTGACATTATAGAATAATAAATACAGCAATGTGTTAAACTGAAACTAACACATTAACACTCGTAACACATTAATATTCACCAACAGCCACCAAGAGTCATTCCAGCTAAAGAAATACTGATACGGTATAGATTTTGAAAAGAAAAAAATGGTGTTAATGATGATGAATATGATGGCGATGATGACAGTTATGATTGGTCAATAATGATGAGTACGATGATGATGATGATGTTAATGTTGATGATGAGAGTGATCACTATTATTATTGTTATGATTAAAGTGTATTATCAGTTCATATTTGGCGTTCCATATTTGCTTTTGGGCTGAGCTGATGTGATCAGCTGTATGAGGGTTAGAAGTCAGAGGCAGCACTTGCACTTGACACTTGCTTTTCCTCCTCCTGCTGCCATACAGAAATACATTTTTGAAGTAAAAAAAAATAGTAATAAAAACAAATAAACACAAAAGCCACATAAATAAATAACCTCTCAGACCACAGCCCGTTTTTATTTCAGAGATGTCAACACTGTTTAAAGGGAGGAGCATATAGAAGTTTCTATCATTTTCTTCCTTTTTGTGTATTTCCATGCTCGGCTCAGCATGAAGCCGGAAGGTACTGGGAACTGCACGGAAACAGGATTAAATAAAGCCCCAATACTAAAACAGACAGCCGTACCTCTCTTTATGTGTGCTTATTTATACCCTGTGGGGCTAGAGAGTTAGCATTCAGGCTTCTGGGGGTAATTTTCACACTTGCAGGGCCAAACGTTAAGAGCTCAGGCATTTATACTGAGTGAACCACTGAGATTAAAATCACTGTCATTGTATGAAAAGATATGCTGGCAGCACTGACTGGATATTTTCTCAGTGTCTATCCAAGGATGAAGTGTGGCATTCCATCTGCGGACCGATGACAAACTTTCACCTCATTTAGAAAAACACAAGAACTTCACAGTCTTTGATCTATGTTGCCTTACTTACTTCACAGGAAGAAATAGCCTTTTTGCTATAGGTTAGGTTTTTCTTGCATGAGTGCCTGAAGTAGTAAAAAAGTAAATCAAAGTCTTTGATATTATTTCCTAAGTTTCTGCAGAGTTAGGACTACAGAGTTTCGAAGCTCTAGGGAGTTAGGCCCATACAGAAACCACTCAGCATCCAAACATTGACTTATGAAAGTGTATGCCATACATACATATGCAATAAATTCCCAGAGGAAAATTTGCTCATCCGTTCTCTTTATAATTGGGCTGCATTAACAAGCAGCAAAGTTTATTTTTTAACCATTACTAATACAAAATACATAATTAACCTTGCAAAGGAGGTCATAGTATTGGAATTATAACTTTTGATTTTCCCCCCTAAAGCTGCACTATCATGTTTTCGAATCTCATTTCTGCTTAATAAATTATTTTCTTTAATGGAAGAGGTCATTGAAGGAGATGCAATATTCATTTGGAGATTAAGTCCAGCATTTAAATTGGGTGAGCTGGATAAAAAGCAGTAATATATATATATGGCTGATGTTTAAAGAGAGACATTTGTCTTACAGAGACAAATTTGACTTTGAATCAATGTCAAAGGAATTGCCCCCCAAATAAAAATGTGTTCCGGTGAAAATTAATAAATGCACTTGTAAATGTAATGCCCATGGTATTCTCAGTTTCCCTCTTTCAGCATAATATATTTATTATATAATTTAATTGTGTTATTTTATTCTACCTGCACATGACTCATAGAAAGGGACTTATCCTAAATGCTGGTGCAAAATTAAATGCAAATGCTACATTTTTCCTTAAAAACAAATTTAGCAGTCACTGAAATTAATGCATTCAACTGTATTTGTGGTGGAAGAAGTTAAATTTGCATTTCTTTGTAAGACAAACCTTGGGACATGTATATATATGAGCCAGTGAAAAAATGATATTTTTATGATTGGAGAAAGCCATTAGGGTAAACACTGTGGTGCAGTGATATAAAAAACAGAGTAAAATGTAGCAAGTATGTGTGGAATCAGCCACTGTATAACTGTAAAAGGTAGTGACTTGATATTTCTTACATAAGTATCCTGTCCACCCTGTCTTTGCAAACATTTTGCATGCACATCAGAATACCAAATGACATAGTATTGAAAAAAAAATATTTAAATACAACATCACTTCATAATGTGCCACTGCTGTTAATTGAGGACAGGAAGAGGACAGAGGGGTCTGTCATCATTAAACCCCTAGGATGCATGTGTGTGTTTGTGCATGTGTGTGTGTGTGCGTGTGCGTCTGTGTGCGTGTGGGTGGCAGGGGGGTCAGGACGGGCCAGGCGGAGGTGGTCAGAGCTGCATGTATATGCCATAACTTTGTGTCATGGCCACCTGCTTCAGAGGTCACCACCTTGGTTGTCCAGGATGACACAAGAGCCCAGTGACAGTGTCATCTGAGATGCACCAGATGAGGCCGGGCTGGAAGTTGACAATTAGCCTCAGGGCTGAATATGCATGAAGCAGAAATGACAGCAAGGTCTTCAGGCTTAGGAAAAAAAAAACAACATGGCTTAGACTCATCAGCCTGGAACTACACTGTGACAAAAAATAGACCAAAATGGAAAGAGCTGATGCACAGGTCACTCAGTTTCCATATAAAAACTGTTTTCTTCCACTATGAATTAGCATATGTGTGGTGAGCAACACATTCATATTTTCACATTCAAAAAAGTAGGGTAGATGCAAATTTGTTCCAATGAACTTTCTTTCCATTAATTTTCATATCTGTGGAATGGACCTGGGAAGTGAATGCTTTAAAGAAATGTGCTTATAGCACAGGTGGCAGCTCAACAGAAGATTCCTCTGGGCTGAGGAAGCATACCTGCAAGGCAAAACGGCACTGCACAGGACTATATGCATGAGGAATACTGATACATGAGGACTGCTCATGACATGAGCATGGGCCGAACTGGTTTAAAGACCAGCTTACTGGTGTCTCAGGAAGGCCTACTAACAGAAGGCTACTGGACTGTGCATGATAAGACCACACCAGCCAATTCTACTCTCTCGTTTACTTAAAAATATACCCTTAAAATGAAAGCAGAGAGTGGTGACACAGTAATTAATGGAACTAGTTGGAGTGATAAGTGATAAGAACAATCAATGTTACAATAATTATCAAGTTCCCTGTATTACTATGCACCCGATTCGTAAATTACAATCTTAATTGATACTCCCTCCAATAAATTATGCTTGACTGAACACGCAGATATCTTGCAAGGACCCACATGTCCAAAAGTTGCATATTCCATCTAGTCAGTATTGTGAAGACTTGTATCTTTTATATAGATTTCTGAATTTTTTGAGTTTTCAACACAAATACAAACCATACATTTTCAGTTATGCATTGTTAATGTTTTGTGGCTTTGTGACAAATACATTTTATTCAAAACTTTTTGTCCTAACACCTTTCTAATAATAATGTTTTTAATAGTTTTAATAATAATTTTAATAATTATTATATGCCTGTAATAAAAAATAGGTAATTTAACTTCCTGGAAAGTGTGTTTTTAAAGATTCAAGACTCCATTCATTAGACATTCGATACCCGCATGCTGTAGTCATAGTTGTACTCGTAATTTGTGCATTCGTCTTTTCAGTTCAGCCAACCTGCAGCTGTTTCATGGTGATAGAGTGCCTTGTCCGGGCCAGCTACCGTATTGATCTCCATTTACTAAACGATATACAAAGGTCAAAGGAAGTCCTTCCATTCACCCTGAGTGTTCATTTACCGCCACTGTCAAAGACAGACAGATTGGCAGACTCTGCAATGATCCAGTCTTTGCCATCTGGCCATACAACTAGGTTTCCTGGCTCCTTTTGTTACCAGTTAACCCGAATTAATTCACAGGGAATTTTTAACAGCCTGGCCTCTCTCCACACGCGTGCATCTGATCCGATCCGATCCGCAATATTGACTTAAACAGCTTATCTCTTTCTTACATATTCATGCTCTTTGCATCTCGCACTGCGAGAGAAATGGCTCTGCTTAGACTGTGTGACCTGAATGGGAGATGGAACCGACGGTGTGTAGCTGACACCTCCTTTGTAATGTGAAAAGCAAGGCTTGGATAGAGTGTAGTCAGCACATACATCACAAAGCCAGGGGGCCACGGCAGGCTAGGTTTCATGTACTAGGGGGAAGAAGTGGGTCAGACCATTCCGATGAATAATGCCCAGAGAGTGTAACAGAAAATGAGCAGGCGCATTTGGAAGTGTGGGGTTAGGCGTTCTGTGCTAAAATCCTCCGTGGGCCAGCTGTGCTGACCCGGAACAGGGGCGACAACTGGGGTCAACGAGGAGTGCATTTTGGAAGACCCTGGGGGGGTCAGCCTTTCTACAAGAGCTGGTGACACGTCGCAGCTCCCCGGTGCTGACCTCCACGCCCGTTCTGTTCCACCACGATGATCACATCTATCAAAACAAATATGGAGTCAGGGACGCAGGGCCTCCAGGAGCCAGCCACCCTGCTGGAGCTGGCCAGCTAGAATCCCTTCTCTCCTACAGAAACAACAGACTGACCAGACATGTCCAAAAGAAAACATTCACTCAGCAATGAATGCGCTGTCTGGTCTCCTCCAATGAAATGATTTCTCAGCTGTGGTCTTGGGGATCTGCTGAACTTCCTGGTTTTTTATTGCATTTCCCTGAAAATCAGAAGCTAATTCAGAGCCAACAAATCTGGTGAAGTGAGTTTAAGTGTAACCAACTGTTTAAATTGCTCAATTAAGTGCTGAGTAACAACAAAATCAGCAAACCTTGAGGCTATTTGGGCCACAGTTGAGGATCTCTGTCCAATGGATTAAGTTCTTACAGTCAAATTGCTCAGTTGATAAGGGGGTGAGGATCCGGCTGATGACAATTCAAGGCTCCTCTGGTAAAACTGCAAAATAAACAATCCCTCCTGCTGATCCTTTAGTGGCTATACCTGCGCCATGCTACATAATAGATGAGGAGAGAACGACTGAACCATAGGTGGCACATTTCCACCTTCAGCATCTCCCGGCCCCAGCGGGACAGGTGTCTCTCGGCCCTTTCCTCTAGATCCTAGCTGAAGGCATCTTTGATTGCAGGCCCGTCCAGGGACTCTCCGCGTAACCGTGGTTACCAAGAGCCGATCACGCTCTGCATTAACGTCAGCAAAAGAAAACCGCTTCCTTTTGTTCCGTGGAAGGCAAATATTGAGTCGCTATTAATAGTATTTTTTCCTTCGTAGCACAACATCAATTGGTTTGAGAGGAGAGGATTTCAAGGGGGACTGATTTCTTGCCGTTACCGACCTCGCACACAGCTGTCGCGTCCGGTGGGTCTTCTCGTATTTTCGATTTATGTGATTGTTGAAATGTGTTTTGCTCTGAACTTCTTGTTTTCCCTGCTCAAACAAATTACTCACTGCTGTGAGGCACGTCCTGTCTGAGGCACGTCCATGATTTACTATTCTTTCTTTTTTTCTGCAAAGTTACTATGGTTCATTTCAGCTTTTCTCTTGCAAACCAAGAAACCTTTTCTCAACAGTGTACTAAGGCTTATAAATATTAAAAGACTGGCTTTATCTTTTGGTGGCACTTTTCAGCTGCTGAGTGCCACAACATATTCCTTATAAAGAAAACAAACAAGAAGATGAAATTCTAAGCATAGGTACAGCAGAATGCTCTTAGGAAACCTTCATACCACATGGAAAATGTAGAATTCGGGACATTTCACCCCAGGCAGTGCAGAAAATGGTGGGCAGTAGCTTTTCTGACAGACTTGCAGGGGTGACACATCATGTGCATTTGATATTAGCAGTGATGCAAAAACAGGGGTGTTATAATTTGATAAATTAACAGACATGAAATCTCTGCCGATCAGAATATGCATGTATCACACCTGCCCCGAGCAAGCACACGGCAGCACGTTAGATGTTCCCTTCTCCCTGCGATCGGACTGACAGGTTTCATCATACAGCTGACAGAGATGAGAATTCATTACTGCTTCATCAAACTATTTTTTCCCTCCTGTTTTAAAAGTAGCGGTTTACAGCCTTCTCACCAAGGCCACTGGTAAAATGTCAGCCAACTAACGGGAAAGTGGACAGCCTTGAGCTGAAGGCCGGATTCAGTGTGCCCCGTTTCTGGGGGCAGTGCCTTTCCTGGCACTAAATGGAAAAAAATAATGAAAATTCAAAAAAAGACACAGCAATGGATGAACAACAGAACTGAAAAGCCAAGCATGAAAAATTCAGTGTCAATTTAACTCTAACAGAGTTTATATGAGTCTAAGCAGGATCAGATGTCATCTTCCTGAGTAAAATATATTCTATCAGTGCTGATTTAACACTATAACACATTTTACTGAGAAGCTGAGCTCTCAGTCCCTGGCATCTGTGATCTGAGTAACAGTAAACCATGATAAGCAGACTACTAAATGGTCATGGAAGACTTTGATCATTTTGATAATTCCGCTCTATCTGCCCCCACTCAGAGAACAATGGTATATTTCATGTGGTTCATGCCGTGGGGTAGGTGGGCAGACAGATGGGTTTGTCCATCACGTGGGATGCGATCCTATGGCACCATGCCCTTTGGGCATGAGGGAGAAACAGCGCAAAGCGACAGGCACCCCAGTGGGGGAAGTTTTATTTGGGTTCGGCGCCCCGTCGTAATTGTAATTGTTGCTCTTCAATAAAAACGCCACGGCGTATGTTCACGCTGATCGGACCTCCCTCTGAACACGGCATGTATTATTCAGTCACCGTTTAGGAATGCGTTCATTATGGATGGTTTTTATGAGTTCCACCGTCTCCGCAGAGCCGGATTCTTGCTCCTGAGGAATGGCCTCTTCCGGCGAAATGTCAAGTGCGCCTCTGCCCTTCTGTTTTCCCGAGTGCTGCTACCCACGAAGTCTGCACTTTTTTTACTCTCTCTTCTGAAGGAGAGGAGTCTGAAGAGCATAGCGCGACCTGCAATGTCAAGCCATCTGAAAGCCCACTCGTTCCTCTGTGCAGCATGTCTGTCTGAGACAAAATAACTTTCCGCATTCTCACAGAGCCGGTGGGACTCCGCGAGGAGACAGAAAGGATAATGGACGCTTTCTAATCCATGCCAAATGTGTCACGACTAAATTATATCAAAAGCTAAACAAAAGGGAGCTGTTGGACCCTTTAGCAATGTCGCAAGGACATCGGACATCTATAAATACGTACCCCCCACCCCCCCCCAAACACCCCCCTTTTGCTGATGCGCTGATTAGAACAAGCAGGGATTCAGAAAGCAGGCTACAATGAATGCTTATCATCAAGGATCAACAGAAGAGCCCTGCCTGCCCTCTATTCACGCTAAAAGAAAAAGAGGCCCAGAGAACCCCCTGAGACACAGGCTGTCTGGGATAGGCAGTCTTTTAGGATGATTACATACTGTGATAATTATCACGGCAGAAATGCTACACTGCCTTTCAAAGCAGGCAGCTGAGGAAAAAAATTTACCGATAAACAAAATCATTTTTAAACCTCACAGTTAGTCACACTTAAAAAAAATATGCTTCTTTAAGCTCAATAAAATTTACTTTAAATTCTGCAAAAGGGATGCTTTTTTTAAATCAGATTCTTGCCCTTGTTAATTATTTTAATTTCTATAATTCAATGTTTTACAAAATAAAAATGCTGCAATGGTGTTTTAAATGTTGTTTTTTATTTATTTATTTATTTATTTATTTATTTATTATATATTGCAATACTGTAAATATATGTATTAAGCAGATAAACAGAAAAACAAAGGCTGGGCTTTTTTCCAGACATCGAAAGGCAATATTTTCTCAAGAACTGATTTCTCCTCCGCTTGTTAGTGCTGGTGACACATTGCCAGAGAAAAGCCACTTTCCATGACTGTGTAAACCAGTTCAGCACTTGTGACAGTGTGACTGGTCTTTCTTTGACCCTTTTTCATTTACGGCATGCTAATAAAGCTCTTTGATACAGACACCATAACTAAGCATTAACATGGGTTTCAAAGAGATTATTTTAATACCATGACTGTTATAATAGTGTTGTAATAGTAATAATGTAGGAGTAAATGAGTTACTGTATAACCAATCAATAAACTGCACATTAATATATAAACATATGCCCAGTGGTCAACTGCAGCTAAATCAACAAAAGCAATATCTTAATCAGAAAAAACATTATTAAAGTGCATCAACCCAACCATTTATTTCTGAACAATGTGTGGAAAATTAAATGCTAGCCTACTGTGCTGTAAACCAACTTCATCATTCCTTGAATGGAGAATACGCAGTGATCTCTGCTGTACCTCTTCCATAGCAAAATGCAAAAACATCAACTAACACCTTAAAACCTAACCATACAGGACAAGTGCATACAGGACATTTTAAGGTGGAATTCTGGAGTATCTGAGGGTACTTTGGTAGATTTGAATTTCAAATGTTTACCTCTTTGCTTTGAAAGCATAAGAAACTAATGGAAGGAAGCACAGGCAAGATGGAGGCTATCCATCTCCCGCTAGGCAGCATGTCTTGACTTTGCAAGATGACTTAATGGAACTGTCTTCAACAGAGGAGAAATACATGACAGCCAGGGATAAGCGCAGTGGCAAAGACAAACGGAATCTGTGAACAGAGGAGAGACTGACTTGATAGAATATTTAAAGTAAATAAATAAAAATAAGACAACAAACAAAAACCGAGAAAGTGAGTGAAATATAAGGGCCTGCTCCTGCGTCACTGCATTCTGCTGATACATTATTGAATTACATCAAAGAAAGAAAATAAATAATACAAAAAACAACAATAATGTAAGAATGCATCAGAAGAATCATACTTATTTTGTCAAGTTTTGTGTACTTTTGAATGCTGGCTGAGGACAGTAAAGAGAGAGTATTTTACCGTAAACCCTGGGATCGGTGTGTCTGATGCAACCGATGACTTGTACAGCACTGACCAGTCAAAACAGTGAGCAGTAATGGTAGGATATGAAGGCTGCTTTTGAGTCTAAAAAGCCTGATAACGCAACGCTAATTGAGGGACTGAAGAAAGCGCCCACTATTTCAGACATGGTGATACAAAATATCGGAGAGGACCGTAGGGTCCCATCCCACTTAAACACGTGGGGAAAGTGATCGATATGCTATCAACACCTCAGATAATACATACTTTAACACACACACACACACACACACACACACATTCACAGACACACATGACTGTACGCTGAAATTCAGACTCACGTCTCTGTAAAACCCTCACATGGCAAAGGGGTCTGCACATTGTGGCTGCTACATGGGTGCAACAGCCCTTTAGAGAATCTAACCCTCTCAATCCCTGATCTCCTTTATTACTACAACACATCTCAAATGAGTGCAGCATGGCTGAACTTCTTCAGCATTTTTAAGAACAACTACAACTACAACAACAACACAGAATTTTCACATTCGTATATACTTAGCGTATGTCCTCTTGGGAGTGCATGGGGAAGGAGGGCTGGGGGTGTGAAGAGCTCTGATTAACATCAAAGGATCTGATTGCAACACTTCACAATCAGCCTCTGTTCCCAGCGTGATGAAGGTGTCATTATGAATGAGCAGAGGAGGACAAAAATTAGTTCACAGGGGGTAGCTGAGACTGTCTGTCTTACGTTCTTCAAAGCAAGCAGCTCTCCTAAGATGACCACTGTACTTCTTTGATGTCTAAAACAAAAGGAGGGATTCTCAAAAGTGCTCTCATTTTTTGGCATTTCTTTTTTTCTGAAATAAATTAATAATGCATGTTGAGAAAATTGCACAAATGTTTATTCACCCCCACTGGTGTTTCATTCTCTAAAATCAAAAGCTTTTTTCTCCCCTTCTGGAGAGAAGAGTCATACATTTGAATTTAAACTTTGAAGCTATCACATAATGTCAATTTGCTAAAAAATTATTTGAAGTGTAAATGCATCAATGAATACAAATTACTGTGATGATCATCATCAGCATCATATATTTGATTCCAGTTTTTACATTTATTTTTCATGCCACACTGAAATTCCAATAAACCAAAGCACAGTGGTGGTAACTGCAGTAAAAAGGCTCTCTGGCATACATGCATACGTACATTTCCATAGGTTTTCATGTGGATTTCATTCATGCTGCCCACTATTAAAAAATGTGCATGTTTACATACACACTGCAGGGGCCTTAAGTTGCCATAAAAGTGCATGTTGATGGTGCAGCTGTTCGTCTTGTGTCCTTGTGTCCCAGTCACCCAATTACCGGCTATGCCCGAAGGTCCATACTGGCAAAGCAACAATTGGCTCATGTGCCCTGAGGTCAAACAGTGGCTAACTCATCAGTCTCTTTGCACTCTGGCATCATCGGCTGGCCACCCGGGCACCTGCAGATTCATGAAAATCACTCCCTTGATATTTTGCATTTCATGAGTGATTGATATTCAAAAAAAAAAAAAAACTAGCATTGTATTATATCATATTTTACTATGTTACATAATATACTCAGCTGAGCCAGGATGAAAATTGATGTCCAATGCAGGCACAGAGAGAGCATCCCACAAAAAGGGATAATCGGTCTCCGGTGCTTACAATAATAACATTACATAACTCAGCGAGGGGTTTCGGTGAATAATCCTGCTCCGGATCAATTAAAGGGAAAAAATATGAGCAGTTTATTTTACAATTCACACTCAGGGTGTGCTAATGATACAGGCTTACAGTGGTCACTAATGATCCTCTGTATAGTGCTAAGAGTTGGCATCTTAACTCCATTGTCCTGGAGGGGTGGGGGGCTAGCTAACTGGCTGGTTAGTGGTGAGGGGTGTGTGTGTGGGGGGGGGGGGTGGTAGTAGTAGTTGGTATGGGATGTTGAAAAATGGACAGTGTATGTGGAAATCAGCCAGTTAACCTATATTTTAAAATAACTTTTACAAAAGTTTTCAAAAGCTATTTTTATTGACAGAAAAGCCAAATTTTCCTCATAGTATTTACCAAACATAGCTGCATAACTACTGCACCCACTTGGTGATACATTACCCTTTGCAAACTCTCAAACTTGCTCTAAACCTGGTTAAATAATCACCCCCTGAACTGTAGATTAGCCCCATAATTCCTAGTTTCTCCAGGCCATGAGGAAATGAGATCTCATCTGACCTCGGTGGTTAAATAAATGTTCATTCTGAGCAGGATTCCCACTGGAGGTACTTATTATTAATCTGGCTATGTCAATCAGAGCAACAGCCGAACAGTTTCTTTATTTCCAGGGCAATATTACGGCTACGCATGGGGGGAGCAGTGGCGCGTGGCTCTGGGGTATTATCCTCCTGTAAATCATTCAGTCACATTACGGGGGAATACTTATAGCCAATGAATATTCAGAAACGAAGGCGAGAAGTGGAAATTTACACTGCCGATGAAAAGAACTGTTGCTGATTTTTACATGTACATCTGAGATGGCGGGAAGGGACGGGGTGCTTCAGGAACTCTGTGCGAGTGGTCCATCTAGAGCTCAGTACTCCGCACTGCTGGGAGAAACGAAAGGGACACATTAAACAGACATTGGTGCATATCTGATTAAACTGGAGCTGGATGGGGAGGGCTCGTTTGCGGCTACCAAATATTCATGGCACCAAAGGGAATATTAATAACACAGAGAAAGTGCCAGAGATATTTGATACCTAATGCTGACAGGCAAACAAGCCCTGCCTCACACCAAACGCCACATTTATGTGCAGTAATGGCCACGGCAGACAGCTTCTGGGACCCGGGAGAGACACTTCGTAAGCAAGTATCCTGCACTGGGGGAAGGAAAGTGTGGCACGCACAGGAAATTAGCTTGCGTTGCCATCATGCCTCTGCAAACTGATGGCGTTGGGAGGGGACGGACAAAATCACGCTGACCACGGGGCCCGTTATTTGCATCGGTTTTCCCGTCCTTGCCCACGCCATAATAACGGCCATTCATGTGTTTATGCGTTTGGAGCCCATCCATGACCCGATGTGAGCGGGAGATGGTAATGGAAAGCTAGCCTCCCAGAAGAGGATTCGCTCTGATCAGATGGAAATCATGTCCTTTCTTGACGTGACATACAGAGTGGGGGTCAACAATTCTGTCAGAGCTTATCTGAGCGTAAAATTAGCCACTGCGAAAGAGACACACATGCCAACATGTAGCACTGCAGATCTCTTCATTGTTAAAAATGGCTTTACAAATGTATTCATATTATTTTTATGAAATAATTGACTTTTATTTTAGCGTTTTTAGCATTAACTAAAACATTGCTGCCTGTCATGGTACTTCCTTGCTTACTTACTGCACAAAATTTGACCATGGAGTCAGGCTCCTGACAGACTGAGCTGTGACCAAATCTCAGCACACAGAGCTGATTATTAGCTGCATTGTCTCACTAAATCCAGGCTGCAGCTTACATCTTCCCTAAATGTTGTTGACTTGCGGATACATGCCGATGTTCCTTTTTGTTTCCCTGAGCACTCCAGGCCTGACTACGCAAGTGGAGGCATCAGACTGTATAAAGCGATAATACTGGTGCATAAAATGCAAGCTACACACATTATGCACCCCTCAGCCCAAGATAAGGGCATCTTTTAAGCAAATAAGCAATGCACTATTGGGGAAAATAAATATATAAGTAAAGGTAATGTGTGCTGGAAGTGAGAAGGAGCCTCAGGGACCTCGGGGAAATGTGCTGGGGGAGTTCTGCTCTGTGTGGTGAGAATGGCCGGCCGGGCCTGCCGGCTGGAGAACACGTGCAGGGGTGAGATTAATGGACTGTCCCTCACAGCTCAGGGGCAATGAGCAGATCTCACGTTGGCTGGCGGTAGGAGTCGTGCTCCGGGGGCCCCCGCTGGGCTGAGCTTTCACAGCGCACCCCCTCCCCAGGAGGCCTTGCGACAGGGTGAGAAAACGCATTAGTGTTCCCGGCCAGGGAGTCACACTCGGCCCCGCAACAAATTGGACCTTCACAAGGCACGCGTGCTCGGCTAGAAGTCCTTGGGATTTCAGACAGTGATTTCGGAGAGAAGCTCTCATTCCTGCTTCATCTTAAGCAACTAAAAAATATCACTTTGTGCAATACTCATTACTGTTTAAATTGCAGAAAATATGTAAATGGAACAAAACTGCCATCGTGTAATCAATTGCACTTTCCCGATAAATTACAGAAGGAGGTTGATTATAATTTGATAAAAAGCGTAAGTACTGGTGTGGTGTCATTGTAATGGAGTCGATAAACAGAAAGTTTCAGGTTAATATCCTGATTGGGGAAAGACATAATAAGAACCACATATTCACATAGAAATGCATTTCAAATTATATATTCCAGCAACTGAATATTTTTTGAGGTATGATATTGTGGTATGATAAACTATACAGAAAGTATATATTATATTGCATAGGGTAAATGCAATTGTCTAAGTTAGGTGCATTCACGTAGTAAACATGATCATTTGATTGACAATAGTTACTCTAAGGGGTAATAACACAAGTGTGGTGTTGTAATACTCTAGTTTTGTTTGTAAGCATGTGAACACTAAAATACCTGTAGTACTGCTATATGATGCTGTCATGTTAGTCTTTGTCTGTCTAAGGTAGCAAAGATGGGTATGATCTCCTGAAAGTGTGGACTTCATATGGAAGGATCTGTCATATCAGCACAGTTACACATCTGCTGTAAGATCTGCTTATATGGAGCATAGATCAATATGAACAGGTGTACCATACTGCTGAAATGAAGGACTTATATATTTAAAAAGTTAAGACTGTTTTGATGACAATGATGACGCTAATGATAATTATTGTTACTATCATTATTATTGTTTTATTATTATTATTAGTGAGTCCGTCACGTGCAGACAGACATACCTAGTGGGTACTCTCCTCATAGTCCCATATGAGTCATGCATTGGAGCATGTAATGAATACACAAATTTTAAATAGTGAGCTTGTGACTTTCCATGCTCTGGTTTCTCAACTTCCATACATCATGTCGTCAGTCTATTTTATAAAGGAGGGTCACCATTTGTATTCCTGACAGCATTAAAAAAATAACACATAAAAAAAAACTGTAAGGTAGGCAAATTCTCCAGGCACTTACTGTGCTAAGGGCGATAAGGGAGGCTCTCAGTGTTCTGGAGGTGTCTATTGTGTGGATTTCCTACTGTATATTTAAAGACCACCAACTGTGACTTCATTATCGGTTTGTTAATAGCAGGAATGCATATCAATTTTTGCACTACCATGCTAGTCTGATAAAACCAAAATAACACATCTTGCTGGTATCAGTTTTTAAATTCATATTACTTCAATTTTCTCTATCAATATGCTGATTTTAGAAATTATTTACTTCCCAAACAATCAGTCCCCCCCAACCATTTACTAATGTACTGTATGCTACAGACTGAATGCCATCCCTTAAAGATTTTCCCAGAGGTGAATAATAAAGTATTTGTGTTGAACGTTTGTGACATCATAATCACTGCTGCAGAAATGACAGGATCATTGATCCCTCTGTGCCAGCGACACTGAAAATGAAAGAGCCTCAGACTATCACAGCGGACACAACACAATACATGCTTATCAAAAATTACCCTTGACCCTGTCATTAAAGTACACAGTAATCACAGTAATCCCTAGAGTAGCACAGAATAACATTTAATCAAAATGATTGTGAAATGCACTATTTGAAAAAGGACAGAATCTGAATAACTGAAGGCATTTTCAGGATGATTTGCAACATGCTGGAATTTTTTGTCTTATCTATTTATTTTCCACCAGCTTTCACTTTTCAGGCCCTCGTTGCAAAGCCTGATGGGTCTACAACATCTGCTGTACTGTGGCAGATGCCCAGCCTATCTATATAATCAAGAGTGCCCTTTAAAACACCTTAAACATTATACAAGGGCATATTGAAGTGGCCAAAAAAGATTGGGTTACACTGGTTCGAAATTACTTTTACAGAAATTACTTTCACTTTTACTATATTTGGACTAACTATTTACCAGACCTTAAAATACATTTTTATCACCATGCAAATGTTAAATGCTGTTCACACACACACACACACATACACACACACACACACAATTTTTTTTTGCCCCCAAAATGAAAGGAAGATTTTACCAAATGGAAGATATTTTAATTTCTTCAGGGGCAATTAATCTGGAAATGTTATTCAAAAAAAGACAAAAGAGAAAAAAGGAAGCTCTAGGTAAGTGAAAATAATGGAAAGAGCCACACCTAAGGAGGTGTGTGGCAAGACTGCAGAGGCTGGTATCTGCCGTTCAGCATTCTGACTGCAGTTAATCTATTATCATTCCTGACAGTTGGAAGAGATAAGCGCCTAGCCCTGCCATTCCATTACAGAAATGATAATGGAATTTTAGGGTGTTGCAGAAGGATATTTGACTTTGGCAGATTAAAGCTGGGGTTCTATGAGAAAATGTTATCGGCGCTGTTGACCAAACAAATAAAACAGATGTTTCAAGATGAGGCCGGTCCACAAGGCTAAGCCACTATAGCCAGTGAAGACCACTGTGAATATGCTGAAGAGCTGCAGAGTAAAGGACTGCCCTCATCCTGCTGTCTTTCAGCCACATATCAAACGCTGCAGTTTACTAATGGTGCTGCACAAGTCTAAAAAATTGACACGCCAGTGAAGGTATGAGCCGTAAAACTAATTTCCCATGTGCCATTGTACCTTCTTTATCTTTCTTATATAAACTGTTACTTCATTACTTCAGCACATTCTAAATATACTTCATTTATTACTTTAAAGGTGGGTTGCATAAAGGCACCCACAGTAGGTAATATGATGATAATTAAATTGCAGTTTAACAAATTCACATGAATATATTGCATTAACTGAGTTATTTTTCAGGTCTTTTGCCACTTTTTGTGTTTTTGTCACGTTTACATACCTGATTCAAAATACATGTCTCCATAAACAGACATTATACTCTTAAGAGAGGGAATGTTCCCATTTACTGACATTCACCTGAAGTGACAACTGTGCACAACAGGCGGTTTTCACAAACCTGTCAACATGTACAGTTCATGTTTTCAAGGGATACTCTCTATCTCTGCTCCACTGACAGGTGCTTTGGCATGTTTACCAGATTGGTTACTCTTTCAGGAGTTAATACACGGTGACAGAGCCCTGCATATTTACTTGGCACACTGTGATTAGTACAAGCCCAAAAAAGAATCATTACTTAATATAACATCACACAAAATATGCTTGATAGTTATTTAAAATGCAACAGGAACATGAAAAGGGTGTGAGGTTGTTTTTTGTACACTGTACATGGACACCTATAGAGTATGGCATATGAAAAATAACTAGGAGCTCCATCATGAAATACACTTTATATTCTAACATTGAGGTATGTCTTGGTTATATATGAAATCTATAAAAGTTATTCTACAAGGTACAGCTCTCCCACAACAGCCTATTTTTCAGTCAGGCTAGGCTTGCACATGCTGCTGCCAATGAGATGGAATTCAACTTATGTGAACAGACATGCTTTACCAGGGCCAACATAGCTCGGCAGCCCAAAGCTTATGCCTTACATGTTCTGCTAATTTGCTTAATTTATATGTAATATTTACCTGTGAATCACCATTTTTGCCCAAGGGGTGGTGATGTCCATGCGCTGACACAGAGCCTGTGAAGGCAGGATGCGCTGTGGGACTCCTAAAAGACGGTTGGGGATTGTGTTGGCTCCCAAAGGGTGTACTAAATGGAGCCAGAATAGAATCAGCCTTCCAACAATAAAGATAAGACTGTCCAACAGGGAAAGAAGAAAAAAAAATCTTTTTCAGCTTTAAAAAGGAAAGTAGAATTGTTGGTATTAAAAAGTAAAACAGTTATGCACTGTTTAATATTATTTTTAAATAAATTAATTTAAAATAACCTGATCATATAAAATAATTTTTGAAATATTAATTCTATATTTTTTTACAAGTAACACCAAGAGGTTACACAGTAAAATGATATATAGTGTGACCATTAACGTTTTAAAGTTTTTTTTTTTCATCTCTGAACAGCTGGAAATATGTCAAAATGATCTTCTCTATGGATTGCTTTTGTTCCTCTGTAAAAATGAATACATTTGCCACTGTTTACCTCAGTCAGAGTTATAACAGTCATTGCCACCAGTTTGCATGATGTTTAAGCAAATAAGAATACAGGAATCATTCGGTCATTAGCCTGTGGCTGCCATGCAGAATCAGTCAGAAGTAGCAGTTGTACATTATGGGCCATACTCCTGAAGACACCTGTAGTGAGTAACCTCTTCCTCACACTGCACCTCTCAGATTTATATACACAATTAAATTAGGTGAAGGATACTCTGTGGTTTATGATTTCATTCATAGATGTAGGGTAAAGTATACACCGTTCACTGCACACCATAACTGAACCACCTGGGAATCTAACAATGATTAATCAATCTCTTTAAAGTTGGCTTTTAAAAAGGTGAATCCATTTCCACTGCTCTTAGTGAATGGTCCTTCCCCCTCCGCTTGCAGAAACACAACTTTTCATTTCCTCTGTGCCTCATTTTCTCAAACTGACTGTTTGCAGCTAATCTGGTCAATTATTTTCATTCACTTCATTATCTTCCTTCAAACCAACATGTGAAAAAAATATTCATAGAGACATGCATAAAGAAGATTTTCTGAAACATCTTTTCCTCAATTATAATACATAAATTCTGACAATACTCCATGCTGTGAGATACTGTTTGCGCAATTAACCAGAGTAACCTGAAAGAAAAAATCGAATGAGTAGCTTACTGTTCTACGAATGAAATCTGGCAAAAATAATGCAAGTTGGTGTTTTCTATAAATGCATATCATGTAAACAAATATACTTTGCCCTGTCAATTAAAAGTCACTAAACTTTAGGGAAAAATTGCAGTTTCTCCAAAAGATGTACAGTTTCAACGTCACATTTTGCCTGGGCATGAGCAACTTTCACACAGTATTGCTGAAAAAGACACAGCGTTGCCATGGGACTGCAGGCTGAAGTTTTTGCTGTGTTCCGGGGCTGATGAACAGAAGTGCTGGAGGAGTGCAGTGCGAGTGTCACCAGGCTAAGAATACGCTGCCAAGGACATGTGCCAGCGCATGAAAGCGATCTTGATTCAGAGCGCCATTGCAGCGCTCGTCCAGACAAAGCTATCGATTATGACTCCAGCTGGGGCCTATTTCTCTGCTCCTCAACAGGAACCTGGAGTGAAATTAACCTAGGCCTTCAAAAGATGAGTTTCAGGCAGCTAAAAAACACATTAATAAGTAAAACATTTTCTCAGAAATGATATTAACCAGCCTGCAGAGATTTAAATGTGATTGAATTTATTCAATTTCTTCAGAAATACCTTTTACTGATAAAAAAAGAAAAAAAAGTGCTGTATTGTATAACCCAATTTTTCCCACATACATGCATAAATTGTCATGTGACTCTGGTCCCACTGTGCCCTGTTTTTCTGGCATTCTTCCCCACCCTATTTCAACCTTTACACCTACATTTTTTACTTTTAGCTCCACCTTCTTGATTTATTTTACTTGTTCTCTCCGTTTTCATTGATCTCCAAAATGGTAAATTCTGCTGCCTTGTCCTAATTCCAAGGTCAAAGGCATCAAATATTCATAACGCTACGTACAGCATATGTCAATAATACTCATCTATTTTTGTTGTATGGAGATTCTTTCTCAGGAATGATATTGTCTAGCCCATTAAGATGTAAATGTGATTGCATTTGCTTGATTCACTTCTATTCAGAAATGTAAAAAATAAACAGCTAAAACAATAATGTTTCTATTTAAGCCTAAAAAATGGTTAATCGGACATTGCAGCAAGTATTGTGCTGTCAATTATCTTCTAGTCTTTAAATCCCATTGGATGAAAAATCTTATTTATTTCATAATTAAATTATTTACTTATATAACATTCAATTTAATACCACATTGTGCAGAGCATATTGATTTGTATCATAATTTAAATAGCATCAATTTAATTTCAGGTAACTGGCTGTGTATTATGCATATATGATGCTTGCAAGGTAAAGTACAAGAAGGAATGACAGTTCCATTGCAAAATCACTACATTATCATTTATTTATGCATTTACTTATTAGTAACAATAAATATTAATTTAGTAAAAATACTAATTCAGTTGCATCTACATTGTACCGACCTACTTTGCTTGTGCTAGTCATGTCTGTTTACACAAATACAACAGGTGCAATTTTACAGAAGTGAAGTATCATATGACAATTTAGTGATGACTGTTTATGTGAAAACACAAACCAAAATGCTTGAGTATCATGCGTCATTAAAGCAGCCTCTGCATAGCTCTGCGGTGGCAAATCATTTTATATGTGTTTGAATGTTGAAATGATGTCAGAATCTGTGGGATGGTCTTCTACTCTGTCTGAGCATGAGCACCATGATGTCACCCAGGAATGTGAAAGTACTTCGTGGATAGGATACATGGGAGTCTTCTCCTGCTGAGCAGATTTTGCCGGATGTTCTAAGCAGCTTCTCTTGTCTCCTGCAATATTTTGACACCAGGTAGTGTGAGAATACAAAGATTGGTTTCTGGGTCATGGAGGAGCTGAGGTGAGTGGAGGAAAGGAGTACACATTTTTTGAGCACCGAGACGCATCCCCTTATAAAACGGAAACAGACCCAGTGAAGTGAGAGTGGAGGATAATTAATATTAATAATAATAATAATAATAATAATAATTATAATCACCATCATCATCATCATCATCATTTAAAGGTTCATGAAACCTCATTCTCCCTCGACTTTTGTGCAATTTATCTTGCACAATTGATGAGAGTCAGGAAATATTTAGCTTGTATGAGAAATCCAGGAACTTGATCAGTTATTAAACAGTACCGCGCACTAAGCTGCAGACGTCATTAGAACTCAAACAGACTGTCAAACAAGCACACAGACAGAGCAGGCCCTGGTGCTCAGCTTAATCCCTATCCCATCAGCAGCTGAACTCTGACACTGTGACCCGTCTTTGCCTCTCCACATATTTTCTCTTTCCATTTCTTTTTTAAGTACAAAAGTAATATTCATTTTGAATACAGACCCAAAAAGAGGCACAACTCATTTTAATTTGGAATAAACTTCTGCTTCACTATCTTTGGGATGATATGAGCCACATGCCTCAGACAGAAGGAGATTGTGCGTATGAATCACTTTGATTCTGAATATGGGAAACAAAGAGTGATTGAACATGTGGATACTAAGCCTGCCCAGGCAGCGCAGAGACACTTTGTAGGCTAGTTCAGGGAATTATTTTCTTTTCTCTGTTTGAAGAAGAGAAAAAACTGTATAATCAGATTTGTTCAGAAATAAATCTATTTCCTGGATTTTAATTAACTGAACTGCAAATCAGGAACAATGGCAAAAAAGAGTGGATGTTTCTCATTATATCTCAGGAGCTCTCAGTAAATATATACTTTTCTGTTCCTAAGAAGTAATATGTAACGAAGACATGAGTGTTCATCCTAGTGATTTTGTTATTATGGACCTATGTCAGTACCTAGGCAGGAGACCAGAGTCTCCCAGCTGAGGGGAGGGGTAAAGCAGGCCAGTGAGTGTCATTACAACACAACACTCACAGCCGAATGCTGTCCCTACACAATACACAGGCAAATGAAGGTAACCCTTCCATGACCAAGTAACCCCCTAACCAAGCATGCACACACACACACACGCTCACACATGCTCACACAACACACACGCACGTGTGCACACACACACACACACACACACACACACACACACACTCACAACCTAACACACACATCTCCGCATCATACATAGAGGGCAAATTCAAAACCAGGTAGCATGGAGTATGAAAGCATAATGTTTTCACATGTTCAGTCAAATGTGAACAAGAAAGAGGAGAAAAGCTCAGTTTTTTTTTTTTCAAATTTAAATGTGTAATTGCTGTACATTTTTAAAGCTTTGGTGTGCTAATATTGAGTTGCCAGTGCTTGGTCTGCAGAGCAGGACGACATGGCTCATTCTGTTATTCTAATGAGGTTTAAACTTTAAACAGCTCCACAGTTCACAGACGCACTGTTTCCAGGGACACGGCCCCAAAAAAACTTCAAACTCCTGTGAAAGACACATCGGCTGGTGCTGTTTACTGTCAGTGATGTATAATCAAGGTAGTCTGGATTTCAAATAATAAAATGCTGAAAAGGGTGTGCTCCTGCGTGCGTGGAGGGCAGAATGCAAGGCAAGTCAATCTGTTTTCCAGGGAGATGGCATTCACGCTTCCTTCCCTTTCAAACGCACGTTTTAATTTCCTCCCAGCTTCCCAGCGTGCCGTTTCCCCCACACTCTGGGGGCGATTAATGGGATCGGAAGGCCTGGCATTTTTTTTCAGCGTGGTCGCGCACCAACGTAAACAAGCGGCCGACCCGCGCTGCGCAACGCTTTGTTTCCAGCCGCTGCTGAGATATTGCTGAACAATTTGATTTAACTTTAATCTGTGTGCACACTCTTTGTGTCATTGTTCCCTTCTGCACGCCGTTCATTCATCTGCCACTCATGGCTGGATTTCATTTTAATACACTGTGTTCCCAGCTAAAAATGTCACTAAGCCCAGACTGCATTTAAGCACTTGGACTCTTCTTTTTCAGGATTATGCATTTTGAGTCTCTAGATTAGGAAATGTGTGTGTGTGTGTGTGTGTGTGTGTTCAGGCTTTCATTTCACTTTACTTGGCATGAAGGCAAAAAAAAAAAAAAAAGAGTAAGCATTTAAAATGTTATGGGTAGCAGCAGTAAAAAGACAGACCATAAAAAATGGAATACTTAGAAATGAGAATGTGTTTTTTAAATGCAAGGATTAGATGGGCGGGAGAAGAAGCTGGTACAGTCTGATCGTGGTTCTGTTTCACAGTGCACCTAAGGACATGCTGCTGTGAGTATGAACTTCCACCTGACTTTTTCACAGCGTATCATCCATATTCATATTGTAATCAAACATTGATATGAGGATTCACATTTTAAATTTAAAATATATGATTTTCTCCTAATTGTCTTCCATTGTTTTAGAACGAATGTCTCCGAGGCTGCTGCCTGAAAAGTTTTCAGAGAAGTCTTTGATGATCCTTGCTTCTTATCTGTAGACGTAATCAGGTTTTGTTCACCAGCGGTAATCTCCGTAGTGTGTGTCAGTCACCAGACTCTGGTGCTGAAGGCCTTCGCATAGATGGAGGCAGCAGGTGGCTTTGGAGATTAATCTTCATCGTATCCCACTGAGTCATCACGCTCAGTGCTGACGGGATTCTGACATGCCCTTCATCCTTTCCGCGATGCACCAAACAGCCGTGCGCAAATGTAAATTTCCCCCTCCGACAGGTCAGTGGCACCGTGTGCTATAATTCTGTTCATTTATTTGCTTCTGGACCGCACTGGACATGTTTACGACCGTGTGAAAAAAGGCAATATCTGACCCACTCTGTGTCAATTTTAGGACAACCTCCCCCGTCAGAGACCAGCCTGGCTTGGATTTTCATCATATGTCAGCGGTCGCCGTGTCAGACGGAGTTGTGACAGTCACAAAGACTTGTGGCAGAGTCACTCAAACTGAGATGTCAGAGTCTCACGAGCTTGTCAACCTCGATTCGGAGCAACTCAAGTCTGACTCGTGCCAACTTCTGATGGGTTGTGGGAGTGATTCTGTGACATGCAGTGGGAAGGGAGGTGTGTCTACACTCAAACAGCCAGTCATCAAAAGCTCTCGATTCCTTTTATCTACTGGCTGCCTACTGTTTACCATTGCCCCAGAGGTTATTTGCATAGATTATGTCAATAACCCCAGTGGATATTTGAAAAAAAAAAAAGATTTTATATCTTCTAATTATTACAGATGGCAGTTACTCTCTGACAGCCCATGTTCAGACACAGTTGTCATATGCAGGATTTTGGTGATGGATCTACACTGTTTCAGAAACCCTGCCCACCCCATTACAAGACTGAATCCGTCTACATCCATGATATTCCATGACCTTTAGCCAATTCCATTTAAGTAATGGCTCCCTCCACTCTCCCCCACCCCCACTTCTGGGACACTGTCTCCGTTTGTTGTTCCATTGATGTCATAGGAGAGGTAGTTTGAGTAAGGCTTGCTCAGAGAGTGACTGAAATGAGATGGAGGCCCAATACAATTAAAAATGGAATGACCTCACACCTTCCTGCAGGAACACGGAAATATTTTCTGCAGTAACACATGCATCCTAACACTGCCATGGAAACCATGGTCATTATCACAGCTATACATTTTGCAGACATCATTTTACCGGTGTTTTCCTGTTTTGGAATAAAGCATCATTGCCCCTACATGGTGTGATTAACTTGTGAGCCTCCCTGTTTGACACTTACATTGTATCACTTGTTTTGATTTCATCAATAAATTAAACAATTAAGAGACCTTCTAACATCTATGGATACTTGCAGCATTCTGTAAGCTCCACAAGGTGTGCTACATTTTGTGGTGAACATCCTTTGGAGTGGGGAGGTTGGGGGAGGGAGCAATACATAGTAAAATAACACAGAGCTAGAATTCAGTCATCAAAACCTCAAAGAGAAAACAGCGGCGAGGAACAGGTAAACAGTGAAGAGAAAGTATGACAAAAGCAATTTGACTCCAGCATCATTTCATAACTTGAAAGTCTTAAGAAAAGCCCTGCTTGAGCATTCAGAGTGAGCTCTACACATGACAGGAGATCACCACATGCACAAGCCAATGCTGTAGTCAAACTGTCAGTGGAGCAAGAGGAAATGGAAAGCATCCAATTTCCTCCCCGCAACTACTGATTTTATGACTGCATATCATTCTGGAATGGATATGGACTCTATGACACTGTGCTGTTTTCAGATACTGTGCATAATTGTGGATGCAAATAGGCACATTAGTCAAAAATAATTGACACGTTTGTGAAAAATGACTTTTTTTGGAGTAAACAGTTGAGTATGCTGACTGGGGGTTCAGCATGCATAAGAAATGTGTTGATTTCTCCAATGTATTTTCCTGTTATGTGTAATTATGCCTTCAGAATTATGTTTGCTTAAAAGAAGAATCAGCTCATGAGGAAAAAAGTGAATTTATTGTTTCATATACTCAACATGATCTCATGTCTATGCATGGCTGTTAGAAGTGCCATGTAGCATGCATATATATGCATGTTTGTATGGGAATGGTGCTTAGAATTATGCATACACATAGCAAAATTTGATGCATTCTGATCATTTCCAAACACTCAGTTGTGCCATATAACAGACATTGGCCACATGCAAATTGGTCCCATACAAAGTAAAGTATTCTAAAACATTTTCCAGCTTCTGCTGAGAGGAGTCTTGGTGCTCATACAGAATGTGCTGGTGCTGCATACCGTGAAGCACAGCGTCAATGCTGACATTTTTCAATCCAAAACTAAACTGACAAGAGTACAGGTGTATCTTTGACACTTTTCCATGTAAGAATATGGGGACCTCAAAGACACTTCCATCAGTCTGGTATCCTAGCATTAAAACACACCATAATTGGGCAAAAGAACATTTTGCATGGCATATCAACCATAATTACTGTATACTTTAGGACACCTTGGGGGTATCCATGGCCAGAGAAGCAGGAATTTGTTGAAATTACATTTATTGAATCAATGTTTGCAAATCTGAGACAGCCTCTACCACATACAATGAGTTTGAGCAGAATGGAAAGGCAGTTACTATGTCTTTCTGAGAAATATGTGGGTCAGATTGGTTTTTTTTCTCTTTTTCCCATTGGTTCCCACCCATACTGAGCTGTGCATTCAGCCCCGCCATGAGCCTTCCACACAGAACTATAAGGATAGGGCTGCAAGTGCAGCTGCCATGATTCACATGGTGATCAGCCTTTGCTATGTCTCACACCACAGATACGACACCAACGGCATCGGGAGACCATAGAATCAACACCTGTTCAGCTGACAGACATGCAGGTGCATGGCCAGCCAGGGGAGGTCGAGCAGAGCGATGAGCCATGTATGTTCAGCTGACTCACCGTAATCGCAGCCCCAAATGTGGACCTCCATCCAGTAATAGCACCACTGGAATTCAAACCCCACCCCCCTTCCACGGGAAACACAGGTGCACCGTGCCTTTGCTCCAGCAGGCCACTCAAATGAGTTATTTATGCACACAATTAAAGCATGTTCAAATACATACACTACATCATATACAAGACCCTGATTAAAGCCCTAAATAATGCACACAGTATGTTTTAACTCGGATGAACTGGGAAATATGTTCATATTAGTTTTTTTTAATGTTCTGTAAGCTAGTCACTTTGAAAAGATAATAAAGTATGGCTGACATGTGATATAAAGTGTGTTTCTGCGAAAGTAAAAAAAAAAAAAACACAAGTGAACAGATTAAAAATCCCAAACACCAAACTTTAAAGCCTCTTATTTCCCCACTCAGAGTTAATTACACATCAAACAGATGTGTTTCCAGAGTACTCTATTAGAAACTGTGCACTTTTTGAAAACAGTGGGGGAATCATGGGACCGAGCCTTTGAGGGTGTCCCCTACACTCTACTCTCTTTTCTTTGAAAATGTAGAACAGAGTAAGATGTCAACTGTTCAGATTAGAGATGATGAAATGAATTGAAAGATGCGACTCTCTCTGATGGTATCAACTCGGTGAGCGGCCGTTGCAAATATTAAAAATTGATTCAATTGAATATTATCATATCACTGAACTTCTGTGAGGGTGTTATCGCCATCTCATCCTCAACCCTGCTCATTTCCTGACAAAAGCAACAAAAGATAAATAAATAAATAAACAAATAAATAAATAAATAATGCTCAGAGGAAGGTATGTGCGAGTCTGGAAATGATATTCCAGAGAATATAAAAGCAATCTGAAAGTTTACAGTTGTGGTTTATCGACAGGGGGGCTCGCTCCTTTCACTGGGAGAAAAATATATTTTTTCACAAAGAGCACCTGCTTGTTGAATTTTAAATGGATACCTATTATCGATGAACACATTCACATTTTTTGTTTCTCTGCAGTCAGAATCTGCTGTTAAATATACATTTTGACATAATGAGGTGAATTTATAAATAAGGTATTTATGACGGCATGGTGAGATGTGGTATGACTTGCCTGTCATTGCTTGTATTTTTCTGTTGTCTTCTTAATGCAGACAGACAGACACACACACACACACACACACACACGTGCACTAATGTACAGTACCCTCCACAATTTTTGTCATTCTTGGTAAAGCACTTGTGTATAAAATATTTTATACAAATTTTGTGATAACATTTAGGTGTGTGCGCATGTGTGTGCATGTGTGTGTCTTTGTGTATGTGTGTGTGTGTGTGTGTTCATATGTATTCAAAGTCATCATGTTTGTTCAACATTTTTACAATGCCAAAAAAGCAGCAAAAATGTTACAGACGGTCAGTTAAAGGCACTACTTAAAGGCCACATTTAAGGACAAAACACACCGCAGTTTGAATGGAGGCCTATAATTAGAATTAGACACAGAGACATGTCACGGTGCAGCCTGCTTGTAGGAAACATACAGCAATGGCACTGCTTGCCTCCAAAGCATTTCCACTTATCACAGCATGGTAAAAAAGGCTTCACCCTCTCGCTCTCGCTCAGCCCACAGCACAGGAACGTCACTGTGATTGTCCCCTTTTCTTCCTGTTTGATCGCCCAGGGGAGGCGGTATGCTCCCGGATCCACTCCCAAACTAAAGACCCTCAAATGTGAGGAACAAAATGATCGATAGCAAGCTAAGAGCCTCCCTTTAGGAGCTAAAAGCCAAATGCATTTTCCCAGCCTCGAGGGCTGCCGTTGTACACTGCTTAATCTCACACAGAAAATTCACCTGATAGTGCTACCTGCCACAAATCAAATGTGCTACTCTCTCAAAAGGATGTAAGAGGGTTTGAACCAGGGAATATCAGAATTTAACTTTTCTCCTCTTTTTTTTTCTGAATATTGCCAGGGAACCAGACTGAGATGGTTTCCAGATAATAATCAGAAAACTTTGCTATGCCGAATCTATTGCTGTAATCCATGTTCTTTGGAATTATTTCACTTTATAAATCAGCAGCTTGGAAGAAAATAGAATTTTATTTGTTATTAAACACAAAATGCAGCTAAAAGGAAAGAAGGATATTGCTCATGCATGTGAAAGCTGCAACACAGGCAGACTTTACAGCACACACACAGTCACACACACACACACACACACACATACACACAAACATGTGCAGCCACACTCTCATGAACACACATAATAATAACACACATCTGTCCTTGCCCCTAATCATAAAGGTTTTGTCTTCCTATGTAAATACTGAAGGTTTATGTACAAAGGCAGCTTGTTCCTGACACAAAACACAATACACTCAGCTGATAAAAGAATGTGCTCTGATTGGCCACAGCAAGTCAACGGCAAATTGCTACATATATAATTATTATTATAAATGAATAATCATATATATCATTACTCATATATCAGTACTTTTAGGCTTTGGCTAAAGCCAAAGCCTAAAAGTACTGTCTAATGTACACACAGACACACACACACACACACACACACACACACCACTCAGTGTGACAGATAAGGGACAGTGTGAACTGAACCTAAAACCGGGAAACTCAAGAATAATCATATTTTATTCAATCAGTGTTAAGGAGGTTGGCCAATCACTAATGAACAGACAAGGCAATTTCATGGCCCTGGCACCTTTCTGTAAAGCTCAAAGCCCTGGGGTACGCTGGCTCTCTCAGTCCCTGGGAACACAGCCTGGATTCTGTTCTCCTGTGGGAGCCCCAGCCAAAACGATGACAGTGTCAGACTCTTTAGATAAGATCCTGAGGCTGTTCCTTACATTTATTCATCCATCATTGATTTAATGCCTCTCCATGCTTTTTATAAATATATATATATATATATTTTTTTTTTTTTTTTTCTGCAACCATTACCACTATAAACCATAACCAAATGATTCAGGGCAGAAACATACTTGGACATATGCAAAGATAAAAGGTTGAACCAGTGCAAACAGTCTAGGGAAAAAAAAAATGTAAGTGTAGTATGAGCTGAGTATTTATCTGAGTAATCTCAATGGGATTTCCAAGTAAAATTATGGATAAATAACAATAAATAAATTTTTCATCCACATTATGATTGTCATTGGTAAAATTACACTACCCTAAATTTCTCATAGTCATCTTTTTTGTGAGAGGTAAAATTGATTTTACTATGCAATATAACCCATTACCACAAAAATGATGATGGAGGCAGATTTATGTATGCAATACGTCACATTGGTAAGGCAACAAAGATGTAAAAGTGACACTACAGCTCACTATGAGCTAAACAAAGAACAGCTTTACGGTTATTCATTGGAAGTCTGGTTTTTATCTTCAAGCTATCATAGTTTATGCCTTGGGGCCTGAGGTGCAATCACTGATTAACTATTGGTTACATTGATAAACATTTATAGGCCCCCTGAATCATTCAGCGCCTCACCCCTTCACAGCATCCATGACTACAGGCAGAGTTTGATGCTTCTCATCAATACCTACCATTTGTAGGATTCCCCCTTCAGCCTCTATTGCTCAAAACTGGGGTCAAACAAAGAGTGTGGTTTGATTTTTTTAAAAATTAATTCCTTTTTTATCCCCCCCCCGCCCCCCTTTTCCCCACACGAGCCAAACTCAGCCAATGGCAGTGACCTGCACCCACCCACCCACTAAGGGGGTGGAAGCCTTACACACCTGACTCCTTAGATTCACATGACAATGACTACCCCTCATGTCACACTGCAGCCACATCTCCAGTTACATGTTGCCTGTGTTGTCCACTAATCTGCTTTAGCACTGTCTGTGACCCCCAGCCATAGCCAGTAATGGCATGATCTTGAGCACCCAAGCACAGGACTCACAGCTACACCATCAACATGTGCATCTACTCCCTGGTTCACCTGGAGGCTTATTTTTATTTTTCAACCGGTTTGTATCCCCCAACTTGGAATGTTCACCTACATTAACAAGCCCGCTGCTTTACCTCAATTTGGAGGAGCACAAACCGTGTTCTCCTCCACACGGCATGCAGGCAGCCGCTGCCTCGTTCAGAATCTGGACCCACTGTGCAAACCGCAGGCCCCGATGAGCCACGACACACGCTACTGCACAAAGTGACATGGACAATCACACCCTCCCTGAGCGACAGAGGCATGACACTCCACCTCAGAGGGCCAGCGGTAACAGCCAGGCCGGACATGGTCAGACTAGATTCAGTACTAGACCACCTCAGAGACCACTTTAGCAAGGATGGACATTCAGCAGCTCCCTCATGTGATATGTACTGCAAGCAGTAATGGTCTGTTTCAAAACGCATTGTAATTATACCTGCTTCATCACCAAACCAGATATTCTGGCTAGGAAATAAAAGAAATAGCACATTTAATTTAAATAGCTTCATTACAGTTCCTCTTTGTTTGAAAGACAAAAATTCAGAAGGGGGGAAAAAAAAACAAAAATTCGCTTTGTGACCTGCTGTCCACCCGCTGGAGCCCGAGTCTCTATTGTTTTTCTTCTCCTTTAGCATATTTATTGAGTGTTTTCACGTGTCACCATGTTTCAAAGAGACACCTGCCCTCCGGAGTAGGGGAGGCATGTGAATTACTGTCTGCCACAAACGGCATTTCATTACAGCGGAGCAATCATGGGAGTGGGCCTCGCTCTGCCGTCAACCCCTCCACAAAGGCAGGAGGTCGCCGCCGTGACGGCAGGCCTCACCGCAATCTGACAGGAAAGAACGTGCCGCACTTTATTAGGCAAGAATGGATATCAAGCCAAGGGCTTTCATGTTGTCTTATTGTTATTGGCGTATTTTCCTTGTGCTGTTTGATGGCGTTATTTTAGGACGCGCAAAACATCGATCACTCTGATCTCGGGGAAAGAAAAGGGCTCTCAATTTTCGGGCTCCGAGAGAAGTGCTGCGCAGGGTATGATTAGAGCACACGCTGACAGCCGTGCCCAACTGAGCCACATTCAAGCGGAGATAATCTCAACAAGGCCATCTCTCTAATATAACAATATCAATACAGTGCATGACAGCTGCCTGGCTGTCAGGTAGAAGTGACTCTCATTGGTGGACGGTCAATCAAGCCCCCATGAACACTCCAGCTCCTTAAGAGGCAATCAATTGATGTTATTTCTAAGATAAATGGAATGACTGCATCCATCTGGTGAGCTTCTCTCTCACGGCTGCCCAATCATTTGTTTTCATTTACGTCCATTACATGGATGCCGTATGCACTTCCCCCAGTGAAGAGTGAGATGGAGGCTGAGGAGGCACAAAGAGTGATATTTTCAAAAATCACCCAGATCTGCATCCTCCTAAGACCTATACACTACAAAAATGCACAGACAGACACACAATCTCTCAAACACATAGGTTATGATACAGGTTTACAAATGCACGCATGAAGACGCGCAAAATGTCTCAAATGGATATATATGGAAAAGTGTCCATTTCTACCAGTATACCGTGCTTGTATCTTCTCATACCTTGATTGACAAGTTCTCTGTGGTGTACAAACAGGGATTGTTTGTTTATTATTAAGGCGGATGTAAACTCAGCTTTTGTGAAACCATTTAGCTGGTAAAAATGTGGAGGTCACTGCAGTCCAAATATGTAAATATTTTTCCCCTTGAAATGTTAACTGTATGCATGTTCTTTTCACAGGTGATAAGGTCCATTGTGCATTTATAAACATTTAAATAATTCACAACTTAAATTATCCCACCTGGTCATGCTAAATCCTTCCTGTAAAGAGTATTCTGTTCTTTGCATAGACCTGAGGACCTAAGAATGCCCATAAGCACTTTATGTAACCCTACGCATCTCAGCCTTGGCCCTGGCCAAGCACATGAAACAACGAGAGAAACGATTAAACCACACGGCTGAAGACCAAGTATCCCTGTCAAGGGAATTTAGAACGTTCTTATTTTGAAGCAGACGTTCAAGGGAAGACCGTGTATTTTAATGCCATAGAGATACATGGCAAAAAAATAAAAACTATTTTTTTCAGCTGGATAATCAATATTTTTATGTTTTGAATACATAAACAGCTACACATAGCTGATTTGTGGCTCCCTTTGTATGTTGCAATTATCATACCATGGAAATGCCTTATATTACTGTTCAAACAGGAAACATACTCAGCCCTCCATGCTTTCAGTCATACTGGTGCTGTAGGAGGGAAGATGGCTTGTACACGTATTGACCCGTCACTATGAAACAAGAGGAGTGTGACCGCAGGCGGAGGTGAGGGAGACGTGGCGTCTGGCTGTGGCAAATGGAGTAAACTCTGGCTGAACCCTCGTTCTGCACCGCGGATCACGTCCACGTCAGTGTCGCGCAGGTTCAAAACCTGCCAGAGCATTGACGTTGTTGTTGTTGCCACCACCGCTTCTTCAGTCGATTGAGTTTAGCGGATTTCAGAGGGACAGAGAAAAGGCAGGGCTCCACTCCCCAGATGGCTACTGGGACTTTCTTCTAGGGAACAGATTTCGCTTTCAAATCGACTTGTCAGCCGTGATCAGAACTGGAACAAAAGCGACTCTGGCACTTTTGAAACTCGCACCGTTAATAGGTTTCTGGAAAAGTCTTTGAAAGCAAAAAAAAAAGAAAAGGAACCAAGGAAGGAACCAACTTAAAATGAAATGCAGAACTCCATTTTTGCTGGAGATATTTGCTTTTGATATATATTTTTTCTCTTTCTCTGACATCCTCTGTGCATGCCCGTAACTTTCATGATAGGTGAGCGCACAAAAGGCCCGGAGACTTTGTTGTGCTGATGAAAAAAGGCAGCATCAATAATGCATCCCTCGTTCGTTTTAGACATGCGCAGGCGTGTCTGTCTGCATGTGAGAGGAGGGAGAGATAAAAAGGGGGATGGCAGCCGGGAGAAAGAGAGAGAGAGAGGAGGAGGAGCACAGGCATAACCCATGGCAATGAAAACCCAGCTCCACCTGAGTCCCTCACTGGCCGCTGCACTCATGGTGCTCTCTCCTTGAGCGCCTTAACCCTGTAAGACAAAGATAAATGCCCACCGCGACTGAGTATCCTTCTGTCCGCGTGCGCATTATTTATTCTGACTCTCGGAAGATGCGCGAGACGCTGTTGTAATGTCAGATTCATTATACTGACTTCTCCAGCCTTGGTATGGCAGATTGATTTTTTCCCTCTCTTTTGAATGCTAAGTGTACAGTAAGATACAGATCTGATTATGCTTTGTTCTAGCCCTCTCCCTAAAGGTACCTTTACATAGTCTGTTACCGTGACAGCCACTTGTTTGAGCAACTGCCTGCGATTTGCTTTCCGCACTGGGCTCGACATCCGGAAATGTGAAATGGTACATCCATTCTGGCAGGTACCCAGCGAAAACACACCTCATCGTACTGGTTTTTCCCTGGCCGCTCTCTGGATGATCTGCCAGTGGGGTCTTATGGGAAATGAGAGTGATATGCCTGTCCCTGGTACTGGCGTAAATACTCTTGTGATTATTGGTTGTTTACCCATTGTTTCAACAGGGTCAGTCTGATTTCTGCACCCAGCCCAACATCCTCTTCCCACTTACTCCACAGGAGCATTCCATATCTGGTGCTTGTTTTCTGCTTTTTCAGACCTGAAGCCTCAATTATCCTCTCCAGCTCAAGCTAAAGTCAAAACCCACCAGGGGTTGTTTGGTTTGAGTCTGTCAAGCTTTTAAATAAATAAAAAAATAAATAAATAAGTAAGTCTGAATTCACCAATTAAAAATATGGGGAGACATAATATTTCATACAAAGTAGATTATTGTGCAGATCATATTCACTCTGATTCTGCATTTTTGGTCACTGTATCCAGATCAGCCACGTATGTTATTATAGGCTTGGAGAGCTTGCTCTGTCCTTATCTAAGTAAACAGATGGAGAGACGTGGCCGGGGCCCTTACCGGTCTCTCCGTCGGACTTGCGCTCCTGCTCGGTGTCGGTGAGGGATAGCACAGAGTTGGCCCGGCTGGACAGGCAGGAGCTGTGCTCGGACTTGATCTCCCTCATCCAGAGCCTCAGGGCATGGTCTGGGGAGGGGCTTCCCTCGGGCTCCGTGTCCACATCCGAGCCCATGCCCACCCCCAGCGGGTAACTGTGCAGCTCCGCCTGAAAGCTGGGAGGGCACATCATCTGGGGCGGCGTCTCGCAGAACTCCAACTCTGCCGGGCAAAGACAGACCTTATTTCACCTTTATTTTATTTCACCTTATTTAACCTTTACCTAACCATAAAGATCAACTGAGACCATACGTCTCCTTTAGGGTAAAGACCTTTGCGATTAGGTTGGGGTCCATCTTTGGTTGTTTGTTCCCCTGTTCTTGATGCATTGTGTGCTCAGATTAACCACAGAGCTCATGATGCAAGATCTTGTAAGAGTATAAAGGCGGTCAAGAAAGATTACAAGCAAAAGACCAAGGTCCTCAGGCAAAGGACATACTCAAACAAAATATCCATCCTCTACAAAGACACATGCATATTATGCACTCACACACACACACACACACACACAAAGTGCACACACACACATACACACACACACACATACACACACAAACATGCACATTCATGAACATATACACACACATGGAAATACACAGAATCGTCTTCTAGTCTCAGGGAAATGAGAATTTGTCATTGCCAATGTGTTATTGTTGATGGTATGAAGAATAGTGGGACACAGCTGGCAAAAGCATTCTGGTAAATACCATATGCTACATGGAGCTTAAAAACATGTAGAAATATGATGCAGAGACAGTCTAATCTCGACTTACTGCAATATGTGAATTAGTGTCTGATCCAGTGAGATTGTATTTGTGTGGGTCCCGGATTACTGTAGAGTATGGACAGTAAATGTGGCTGCTAATACTTTGTGGTATTCAAAAAAAAAAAGTAAAATATGAAATGTTAAATGTTTTTCTTTCCAAGTATTAATTTGCAGGTGCAAATGAAACAAATGTGTAAATATAAAGTTGTAAGATTAGTAACTATTTTCTTAGACTCCCCATTCCACACACACACACACACACACGCACAGGCACATACACAGGCACATACACACACACAGATACACACACACACAAACTGCATACATTCACGCAAAAACCAGTGGTAGTTCTGTATCATTCCAAAAGGTGGGTGGGGGCAGTAGGTTTTGTAGGCAGGGGTATGTATTTTGAGCATAGCTGTTACCTGCATGCACAGTATTCATATAGAGGACCCAAATGAAACCCCCCCCCCCACCCCCAAGACCCCAGAAACACACACAAAGGCCACACAAACTTGAAAAGACACACATTTAGATAACGTAAAACACAGAATTTAAATTCCGTATTTACAAAACACACTGAACAAAAAGTGGAAAAAAGTGACATAAATGGCTTCACAGATTCTTTGTGCAGATACCGGCATTCCCACGAAAAGGTGTCTGAATGGGAGTGTATTTTTAGTTCTCAGCTCCTTTTGGGCTTTTTAGTTCACAATGTATGATGATTTGGAAAAGCGTCCTCTAAAGGTTCACATTTATTTATTTATTTTCACATTATCCTTCTTCACAAACAAACATCAGAGCAGCGTCTCTGATCTCCTGCTCTGTCACATTCCCTCACAGCACAGACGGCTGCTGTCAGCCACTGCAAACGCATGCGTCTCCTGCTGATCTGTGTCAATACCAAATACAGCATTTACAACCACCATTCCAGCGCCCCAGTGTATAACACTGAAGCTTTTGACCAAAGTTCTGTGAATTTTCTCTGCTCTAATTAGAGGTGAGTTCTGAAATGGAAGTAAACTCAGAGAGGTGACTGAACAGCAGAGTAAAATGGTGTTGGCTTAGGATGATAATTTACATATGTATGATCACGCATGTACACAAGAGTCTCTCTCTCCAGAAAAATACAGTGAATCATCTACATGTATTCATGTGGTAGCACATAGGTTTTCACACATGAAGTACATGTGATTGTTTTGTCTGGAACATCATAATTTTGAGAGAAAAAAAGGCCATGTGAAACCACATACTCTTTCGTGTGTAAGAGTCTGTAGACAGACGAACCATTCCCTTGATTCTTATATGAGGATGTGACACTTGGAAGGAGGCAATGCTGAGAAAAGCATGGTGGGCAGTAGAGAAGATAATCATACTGGAAGCCCTTTCTCTTATGGTAATGATGAGAAGGAAAGGGAGGAGAAGACACAGTGTCAGCGTAAAAGAGTTGTTGTGTTCTAAGCCAGCTGCACTAGACACGCAGTCTGCTGTTGCAGTTGCTCTGCGCCCCAGTGGAACGCAGAGTGACAGCAAGGAGGAAACTCTCTGCTCCTGAATTTAAACAATACGTAGAGATGGGACAGCCTCACCAATATCATTAAAAAGATGGGACTTTTAGGAAAGGAAAATGCCAAATATAATCTAAAAATACAGCATGTATTTTCATAAACTAAAAATACTGGAGTCAAAAATATATTTTATTACTAGTATTTGGGTTTATACAGGTACTTTACATTCTGTTACAACTCTGAAAGCAAAAAGCACATAATATTTAATTTGTACTTCAAGTAAGCATAAGTGCACCTCGGCCTCTTACATACACTAATTTCAGAAGAACTTCAGAGACACAAATCTCGCAGGTACTGTGCATGCTGACCAGTCAACCATTTCAGGAGTAATACATGCAATTATGCGTTACTAGAATCCTTATTATCATGATACAAAAGGCAAGCATCACACTTTTAATAAAGCAAATAAACTTAAATATAAAATAAAATATACTACCAAAATTAGACAAAAGAGAATGCTCTTTCATAATGCAGACACAATATGGGAAAGTCAGTAATGTTTGGTAAGAAATGGGTGGTTCATAAAAGATAGCTCACCAGAGGTCATAGAGACACAGAAATAATGTTCAGAATGTGGACACTCTCATGAGATCCCCTCTGTTGTTGGTTCAATTATTGCCTATCAGATTGTAATAAGGTTTATAGCTACTAAATAAGCTTAGTCCACTTTAAAAATAGGGCTATAAAAGGTTCTCTTGTGAAACTGACTATATTTGTGGTGTAACTCTGCCCAGCTCCTGGAGATATGCTGTGCTAACAAATGATCTATTACAATTTCTCATTATTTACGATCACACATCCTCTGGTGCCAGCTGGATAGCAGATAGCCCAGGTAAGAAACTTCAAAAAGTTATTCATGCTCTCTGTTCCGAGACTGTCTGTAACCAAGTCTCAGACTACAATAATGTAATTTTATGATTGAATCAGTAAAGGGAGTGAATTTAAAGAATGCATAGCTTTCCCTTACTTTTGAAGTTGAATTATTACATTTATTTCATGTATTTTCCCTTCCATCCACTAGGTGGCAAGCTTAAATATGCATAATTAGCTGATGTTTGCAATCCATTACTGGAGCGAACATTTGGATTGATGACTTTAAACAACAGCTAATGTTACTGCAAACAATTTTAGAACACAAAGAATAAATGTAGTATTAAAATTCAAATAAATGTAGTATGAATTGAAAAGACCTCATTGCAATGGAGCAAATCAACCAGGAAAAGGGAAAGTTTGGTGAAGTTTTTCTCAGTTAATTCAATTCTGCCAGCTTTCACCGAAAGACAGTCACTTATCTCACACCCAGAGCTGTACACATCTAATTGGGTGAAGTTTTGGTGGAGTGAAATAGCTGATTACAGTGTATAACTATTTCTCCAATGACTCTCTGCTACAGGTAGGTTAGCCAAGGACCCTAAGCACCACCCCATGCCAAAAAAGAAGCCTTTAAAACAGCTTAAGTCTTTACAATGCGCTGTCTTCCTCCCCAGGCTACAAACTCCAGGGTTAGCGAGACGGAAAAATAAGAAGCGCCACTGCACCCAGGTCAGTCCTTACACCATCAGTGTGTCTGTTGAAATTTAGTGTAGCGAGCACCATCTGTCCCTGGCACACAGTGTCATGAATGGGGAGCGAAAGCACATCGCCATGCTTCAGGCCCGCTGTCAGGAGTTAAGTGCAGGCCAGCCTGTCCTCTTCATAATTCACACTTTCAGACGCTGGGAGACTGAAGAGAGTTTTTATTTCAGCATCCGTTCTGGCAGCCATTCTGTGCCATACACAAAACAGCAGACCAGTGCATCTGTGGACCTCTGCCTGAGGCAATCTGACTGACTTCAGCACTAACATGATAAAATCCATTTTGTTTTGCAAAATAGATATATAATTAATATACAACGTTTTTCACACAAATGTCAAGAGAGATGATTGAACACATAATGTGAGCACTTTCCTTGCTGTTTGCATCAATATGCATACACTAACATTTGAGAACGGTCCAATATTTGTTTGCAGGGTTTATTTGATTTGGCAGTAGCAAAATTAAATGGAAAAGATTTATTAACTGACCTGGTGGGCAGATACGGGCTAATCTGGTCTGCTGGTTTCACACAAACTCTAAAAAGTCAATTGAATTACTTTTTGCCCCAAAAGGTATTTGACAAGGGGTTCCAAACTACATGCACTTTGACCAGTGAATGTCAATTATATACACATAAAGCACATCCATAAGCTTTCCGTAGCGTTTTGTGCATGCGGGCCCACCTCCAGTTTTTATATCTCCACTTAATCTTTAATTAAGATTCACATGGGGGTGAGGATCAGCCTGCATCAATATTAGCCTTGCCAACTGAAATAAATTAGCTTCAGAGACAGTTGTGTCCAAGATAGGTTCCATAACGAATTCATGGAAAAAACACAGAATATAGATTTTGGTTATGCCATTCAACAGACTCAGGCTCAATGGATTCACTTTGCATGTATTTAAGCTGTGCTGAGAGCAGAACACTTCACCACCCTGGTTAATCTTTGATTCCCTCATAATAACTATAATGATCAATCAGCATAACTACAATTATAACTACAATCATAGGTGATTCACCATGTTTTTATTTTGAACTGAGGCTCAAAGGTTTAAAATACATAAATGATCAAAGGACTTGAAGAAACACTGAAGATCACACTGGGGTGCTTGTCTCAGCAGCGCTCTAACGCCTCAAAGGTTCTGTTTTGACATCCTCTTTTACATGAAACAGCATCAGCACCGATGAGAATGAGCCTGCTGCTGAACAAATCACGCCTTCAAGGTCCAAAAATCAACACGAACCGTGGTGCTGAGAAGCCAAACATCACATTCACATCCCCGCCTGCAGAGTGACCATGGCCGGATGAAGGGGTCTCAGCTCTGAGACCACTCTTACCAGCTCCCTGCACTTCTCCTTGATTAACCGTGATACAAGGTGACCTTCGTCTCTGGCAGTACTCTCTCCACTAATTAAGTGAGGCAGGAATCCTTGTCTGTAGACCCTCTCCAGGGCTACTGAAGATCCCACTTCAACCCCTGGCCTAGTGACTCATACATCGGGGAGGGGGAATGTTTCTCCTCCTCAAAAGAGGTTGCAATTCTGCAGCATCTGCATTGAACAAGAAGCATTAATTCAGCTACTGTCATTTCCTAGGCAACCTGACCACTAATGTAGCTCTTTTTTTCCCCACAATAAATGATTTCAGTGCTGCTGTGGATTTAGAGCAAATGTTTCTTAAGACCCATATCTGTTCCACCTCCACAAATCTTATAATAGAAAATGCATCATCCTTATGCAAGACTTTTAATATGAAACTGAATAAAAGAAAACAAACACAAGGAACTTGTACTATGCAAGATCCGCTTAGCATGAAGAACTGCAGGACCAAACAGCCACATTTTGTTACATTGGCTGGAGAAAAAATGAAGTGTACTTATAAATAATAATAATAATAATACTAATAATAATCATAATCATAATCATACTCATCATCATCATCATAATCATAACAACCATAACAAAAATAATAATAATCACTATGCACACAAGTGCATACGTAATGCATTTACGCACAATAAACACATTAATAAAAGGTACCTCTTCTGATCTCTGCCTCTTTGACTAATGAAATTACATAGACACAAATCCAGTATATCCACTTCAAAAAAGAACTGAAACAACACACAGCCCACACGTTCAGAAAACCTCGCTTGAGATTAGTGTTTGACTCCCTCCAGCCACCTCCATCATCAGCAATTTTTCTGGATTCAAACCTCCAGAAATCAGGATATCAGAGGTGCATTCAGGGTAACCTGCTTTGCGACTGCTGCTACACAAATGGACAACACTCAGTTTGATTCCCCTGTTTAAATGTCAAAATGCTTATACGTTTTATTGATTCCAGTGGCCCGCAAGCAGAGTGGAGCTGTATTGCATAACATTTGAGCACCTTTTGAAACAACAATCTACCTACACTATTCCAATAATAGAACAAGATATGACTATCATTCAATACCCACGTATCAAATGGTAGCATGCATGCTGTTTGCTTTCTGAAAGTGTGATTAATTGTGACGTGTCCATATCGATGCTTGTTCCCAGCAATAATTCAACAATTTTGGTTCAGTACTATGGTGATCCTTAACTAAATCACACAGGTATGTGCAGGAATCTGAGACATTGCACAACTGTATGAGTTTATGTTGTTCTATTCAATGGGCATGTGCAAGCATAGTTTCACTGGTGGAATTTCACTGTTTAATTAACCCCCTGGCAGATTCTGAGCTTCTTGTTTAATCATAGGAGTTTGTTGAAGCATGTTATGGTCATGTATCCAAGAGCACACTATATAATATTATATAAAACAAATTCAGAAAAAGAAAATGTGTGTGTGTGTGTGTATGTGTGTGTCTGTGTGTGTGTGTGTGTGTGTGTGTGTGTGTGTGTGTGTGTGTGTGTGTGTGTGTGTGTGTGTGTGTGTGTGTGTGTGTGTGTGTGTGTGTGCACACATATATATTTACACCCATGCACCCACACACACTCACAGAAAATCATGAATACAAAGTGCAAATATATACAAGGGTGTAGGGCACAAAAAAACAATGCATCTGATCTCTGGAATTCACCAATGTTCCATTCATTACTGCTCAAGTCAACAATCACTTGTGCTCTCATTCTCACTGTTATGTGTGCATGATAATTACTCTGTCAATTCTCTTGTAATTCCTTTTTTTCCAGAGTAATGACGCTACCAAGGCCAGCTAAAATGTTGCATGTGATAATGAATGACGTGCTCAATGGCACATGCTGGAAAATTAGTACAGTTGCATCACTTTTTTAATTGCATACATTGTTTTATTTCACAAATCCAGTTCTTAATAAAAATGTTTACATTGTTCATTTCTGTTTCTCAAGGTAATAAAAGCTCTTACCTGCAACGCCTACTGGAATTAGTTATGTCAACTATCATTGTTTTCATTTAATAACATTAAACAATTAAAGGAGAAATTAAGCAGAACACGTTTTAACAGACTGGCTGGCTCATACATAAAGATGACAAATAAGTTTTTGTGGTTAGCCTTTTATGGCCATTTCCACTTGTGCATCCATGCATAAAATCACGATTTTGGCAAATGTGTGTTACAGTATTGTGCAAAGCCACAATTTTAGATGCTGACACATTTAAGGACAACATTTAAGTAGTATGCTACATTTACGTTGCACACTAAAACCTCATAGATGCAATCCCGAGAGTTACGTACTGACTACTTAACCAAATGGGGTATGAAACTAGAAGTCACGGAGCCTAAATAATGACACCTTATCAAACCGTTAATCTTATCACCAATGCAAAAATACAAGCATTAAATGAAAGCATGCAAAAATGTCCATCCAATAAATACAGCACTCTCAGAGGCTCTACTGTACACTGCATAGCGTTTGATTAAAATGCTACACAGACTGCTATGCTTAAATTTTAAGTTTAATAGAACATGAAAGATGTCCTTTTGAAGCCTTCCCTTTTAAGTGTTTCTAATGAGAGAGTAAGTCTAATGACCCACGCATTGTTAGAAAATCAGAGCCCTTAACTGAACTGAGGAGTGAGCCATGTGCTTCTTTTGCCTCCACTGACCTTGTGAAAATCTGGCTAGATACAGCCAAATCCCAGAAACTACCTCTGCAGACTGAAGGAAATCGGGTTCTTTCAATATAACGCCATCTGCAAAAGCCTCTTCCATTTCAGCACATATCCTCTAAAGATTATATATCTGAATGCACTGAGCATGATAGTAATAACATAGAATTGCTAAGTAACATGGAACTAGAGTAAACGTTTTTTTTTTTTTTTTTTTTCTGGATAAGTATCTAAACAATGCTGATATTCTTCATTACCCAACACAAAAAATGCACTCTATCTCTACACTCACACAAGAAAAATAAAGATTTCAAGAAAAGGTAGAATGATTGATCAACTTCAAGGAAGCCTGGCACCAAGCTATGCCCCCACAGTAACCTCCTCATTACCCACAATCCCAAGAGCCATTTTCTGCTTTAACACAGGCCCTGACCTGTCTACAGACAATCCATCATGCCTAGCACTTAGATTCCTCTTCCAGGTGAAACTTTTAGATTCTTTTTTCCAGTAGTAGTAAAGCCAGTGAGTTCTGAGAGTGACCCACTTCTTTCTTATAAAGACAATATCTCAGGAAAGAAGGTATTACTTGAGGTTCCATGGACTGCTTATTGGGTGGAACTGAATTGCGTACTGCCAAAAAGTGAGCTATACCAATCAAATTACTTTCCCCTCCAAAGAAAAATGCTTTGATCTGATGAAGCAACATTGACCATATATGATTGTGTAAGCCATTTTGTGGACCAGCAGTCTCTCATCTCCAAAGAGCAGTGGGTCACTTCTGGGTCTTTTGGGTAATGGAGTTTGTAGAGTTACTATTGTACTTGTACAAGTTGAAGTGGCACAGTACCTTGCTCAGGTTCTGTTACTGGCTTCTGCCTCTTGTGGCTGTTGTAGTTGAGTCTCATGTCTTGGGCGTAGTCAGGCAGCGTTTCACGGGATGTGTATGACTTGCGCAGGTTCTGCCCGTCGTCACTCTCATCTGAGGAGCTGGTGTACGCCAGCTCCATCTCGCGTCGGACCTTGGAGAGTGGCTGGTAGGGTTTGCAGTCCATCTGTTCCATGGCTGGCCAAGCTGGACTGAGCTCATTAAATCTCTGGATCCAGGATACAGCGTGTGGACTGATCTGGTCAGAGAGAAAGAGGGAGATAGAATGATTGAGAGAGAGAGAAAGGAAGAGAAAGAGGGGATAGAAAAATAGTGAGAGAGAGAGCAGTTATATAATGAGAGAGAGAAATAGAGAAAGAAAGAGAAACAGAGGGTAGAGAAATAAAGAGACAGAGAGAGTGTGTTAGTTTAGATTAAAACAACACATGCCGCGCGTGGGTGCCCAGGACACAGAAGCTTGTTAAAAGCATGTTGTACAGCTACATCCGAAATGAATAATTCAGGGCTCCTGCATGCGATCCGCGTCCCCCCAGCCCCCGAAATTTGTTAGAAGGCACTGGGTGGCATCACAGCCAGATCCAGCTGCCTTTTAAGACGCAGGAAAGGAACGGCCCTTGGAGAAACAGGATGAGATAGTACTTTAATCTAGTACCTTTTCTGAAGGACTCCAGCAAAGCCCAATAAAAGAAGTCCTGCAGGGTTATAATGGATCTGGTCCCCCCAATTTGGTGGGAACTTCGGGAGGAAAGAGGATGCGCTTTTGATGATATTCTGCACTGCATGGTTTCACCACAGACCCCATGATTAATCTCAGCACCTGCGTCCAGCCATTGGAGAAAACCCTGATATATTCATCTTCATTCCATTATTACTGCATCCTCTTTCCTCAGCCGCAGGCCATTAAAACCCATTTCCTGATTAATAAGAGGTAAAAAAAAAAAAAAAAAAAGTAACACATTCTTAGCTGCATATGAGGGGCAGCCATTTCGTGGAGCTTCTTCAAGGTCTCACTTCTGAACTGACAAAGCACTGTTAAGATAAAGGTTGCACAAGGACCTAAGTTCTGACCTCTTCAGACAGCACAAAAAACTGCAAAGCTGCCATAATCGTCTGGACATATATGATATATAGGATTGGAGTATGTCCAGTCAGTTATGGCACCCTAATCAATACCTGGAAAATCTGTTGAAGTAATTGAAAACACTTCTATAGGTAGCAGCAGAAGCATGACCTTTGGAGATCTTATGCCTTTATTTTGCCCAAACAGCTGCATGTTCTGTTTTGACCTTTCTGTCAACCCAACTAATGGTTGGTGAGACTCAGACATAGGGCTGGCTCTACTGTGGCCTTTCAACACTGACAGAAATCATGTCATTTCTCAGCTTTACGTTAGTTAGTTTTTTCGTTGGTTTTTTCTAGCAAAGGATGGAACAGAAAGGTCCCCTGATAATAAGTCCCTTTGATTCCCTTTCTGTCTTCACCCCCAAAAAAAAAAAACTCAGAAGGCAGGAGTCTGTACATTGTAGCCTTTATATATCTACAGTATTCAGCTCAAAACCATGAACCCCCTGGCATTAAAATAAAATCATAAAGAAAGCTTTACAAGCTGTAAAAAGGCCAAGAGGCAAGCAAGAAATACATAAAGCTTTAAAAGTATTGGCTTTGTAATTTTATAATAGCAGGTGTCTCTAGTTTTGTATGAAATACAGAAGATTTGGTCAGGCCGCTGTGGGGGGAGACTGACTCACACTCTGCCAAAACGTCTCTTCGGCATGCATTTCTCTCCTAACGCCAGTGATATTTAACATCACTCAAGACAAATATGACAATCAAACTCTCATTAGGACAGTGCATCTCCCTGCCTCGCTGCCGTAATACGATATTAATTGCGCACTCAGGAAATGTCTCGTTGACTAATTGGCAGTTAAAGGCTGTTTTGAGGGTCATTAGCATTCCACGCTGAGGTTGGCACCCTGGGCAGGCTTCCGACGCCAGTGCCAGCCTTGCCTACAGGTGAATGCACGCCAGGAAATGTGGGACTCAATAAGACCGTGGGCGTCGCGCATGGCAAACAAAACCTGGTTTTATTCAGAATTCTGCAGAGAAAGGGGAGGGGGCGACAGATATGACATATGAGGGACATTACAGCCCTGTGCGTTTATACTAAGGCCCCAAACCCCATCCCACCCCCATGACCGATAGCCCTGTCATTCAAACATATACAACCCCTGGGATTGCTATCAACATTAGTCTGGCAAGGCGCATTGGACACTCATTTGTTTAAGATTTTTCATATGCCTACATCATTAAGCTATCTAGCATCTTGGCCATATTGCGTACAAGCTGCTCACAACGTGAAGACAAGCAAAGCATATTTGCGGTGCAAAAAAAAAGAAAAAAACCTTTGTACCCAACGGTGGCCAAGGTAGGAAAATGGAGGTGATGATGTACACTAGAGAGTCAATTATATCTCTGTAACAGGTGGCACTCCGCTATGAGGTCAGACTCATTCTCATGCTGTACTCGATCCAGCCATCCGGCCATTAAGAGGTCAGACCCTTTTAGCCTCTTTGATAACGACCAGTAGCACCATCTCTCCTCCCCAGGCCGATACCAGAGCACCCTGGAACACACGGCTTTCACCATGTAGAAATGGAATTGAGCCTGGGTGAATTACAGCATAGCTGCACATCCTGATTTCTTTGAGGCCAAGCACCAACATGCACCCTCTGGACATGACATGGGTTTGTGACACGACCATTACCCATAACCCATCACTGCATGGCTGAACATCAACCACAGATGCAGGAAGCAAACACACAGGTACACACACATACATGCGTGCATGTGCACGCATACACTCAGACACACACCCACACACACAAACACAAACAGACCCACATACATAAATACATCAAAAAGACATATACTCTCAACAGCAAATACAAACACAACAATCTTAAACTACAGAAAATCAAGCTTGAGAAAAAAATACATGAATCGTTGAAAAATATTTTGTATCACAGAATGCATGGCAAAATGAAAAGAGAATGGACAGCTGTATTACTTTAACATCAAAAAATTAAGGATGCAACGTAAACAAACATACACATAAACACACAATCCCTTTTCACAGACAATCACAGAGCCATATAAAATTACAAGAACACTCAAGAAAAGAGAGGATGGGAAACTAAATTACCAATTGCACAGCTAATCCTTGTTAATAAAGTTAATGTCAAAGACAACTACAACTGCACATCGAACCACTAAAAAGATAGAGGGCTGAGCCTCGTCCTTGGCCTCCTCAAGACTACAATATCGAATAAACAAATAACCCGGATCACTCCTGATGTCCTGCAACCCTTGATGACTCATTTTGTGCAAGAAGAAAAGCTGCTGTTTACCTTTAATGAATTTGGGTAAAATCTGCAACAAGGGAAATATCGAGGTGCACAGCCACATGTAATAAATGAGACAACGCTCCTCAAAACAAACGTGTAAACTTATATAAATAAAACTTGCCAAAAGTTTTGCCATCTTTTTCAACTTTGAAAATTAAAATGGAAGAGACAAACAGATGCAATGCATTCATGTCAAACACCTCTACATGTTACCAAAGTATGCCCAAATCTAGATTCACACTCAAAGAAGTGATATAGGCAGCACAAAGATATGTGCCTGTCTGTTTCTAAGCACTGACTGTACAGCACTTAAATTTGTTTGACTTATTAGAACCACATAAGAAGCCCTTTGGGGGGAGAAAAATGTATTGATATTAGATAGCTCATGCAGTACCCCTAAACTGAATGTAAGACAATGATTTCGCTCAATCTTTTCATTGATCTTCATGACTTCAAAGTTCCACTCAGACAGTAGCATTGCGGCAAAAGTCATTAAACCAGAGTGAAGAAAAATGAACAGCGGTGTTTGTCCTCATTTGTACATTAATAGAACCCCGTTACTGGTGGGTAGTATGTGGAGGAAAAGAAAATACATTTAGTCTATTTTTCTCAGCTGTTAACAGCAGTTAGCATCCATTCAAATGATATAAATATAACTCAAACTTTCTCCCAATCCTCACTCCCAATTACCCAGACTGTCATTCTTATCTCTACTTAATATTCCTTCCCTTCTTCATTTTCTCCCTCATTTTTCTCTGTAATGATCGCACTTTCACTGGGTGATCATTTCATCATGGGCACTTTCACCAGACTCTTCCTGGGTTTGGTAGAATAAATGAACAACCTCATTTCACATTGTTTTTATTTATTTATTATATATTGTTTGGGTCTGTTTTGAAACATGCCCATTTGCACCACTGCCCAGACGCCTTCTGTTTCCCAATGCGGGGTGAAACACTCATTTTCAGGCATCCACAGATCCCACTTCTGGACAAATCATGAGAGGCTCTCTGGAGTACAAAGCAAGCAGTAATGAGCTGATTACTTTGTCTAAATAAGTCCCTGAGTGGGAATGCAGCATATACATATATATATATATATATATACACACACACACACACACACACACACACACACACAAACCAACCAACACCCAAACCCCA